>CAUYLG010029993.1:0-12819 GCA_963573385.1 Cacajao melanocephalus
TTGAGATACCACCTCAGGCCAGTTAGAATGGTGATCATTAAAAAATCAGGAGACAACAGATGCTGGAGAGGATGTGGAGAAAACAGAATGCTTTTACCCTGTTGGTGGGAGTGTAAATTAATTCAACCATTGTGGAAGACAGTGTGGCAATTCCTTAATGATCTAGAAATAGAAATATCATTTGACCCAGCAATCCCATTACTGGATATATACCCGAAGGATTATAAATCGTTCTATTATAAAGACGCATGCACATGTATGTTCATTTTGGCACTGTTCGCAATAGAAAAGACTTGGAACCAACCCAAATGCCCATCAATGATAGACTGGATAAAGAAAATGTGGCACATATACACCATGGAATACTATGCAGCTATAAAAAAGGATGAGTTCATGTCCTTTGCAGGGACATGGATGAAACTGGAAACCATCATTTTCAGCAAACTGACACAAGAACAGAAAACCAAACACCGCATATTCTCACTCATAAGTGGGTGTTGAACAATGAGAACACAAAGATACAGGGAGGGGAACATCACACACCAGGGCCCAGAGTTTAGGGGGCTAGGGAAGGAATAACAGGGGGTGGAGGGATTGGGGAGGGATAGCATTAGGAGAAATACCTAATGCAGATGACAGGGTGATGAATGCCGCAAACCACCACAATGGCATCTGTATACCTATGTAACAAACCTGCACTATCTGCACATGTACCCCAGAACTAAAAGTATAATAAATAAATTTTTTTTAAAAAAAGAGTCAAATACCAGCACAGCCCAACTGGGGAATAAAACTGGTAGAAGTGGGATAGTATCACCCTTGGGAACAATATCCCAAGGATGATAGATTTAAAGGAGGAATGCAGAACATAAAGTTGGGAAAACGAGAGTCTGTCATTATGGGAGCCCTCTGCGATGATACATGATTTAGCGTTCTGACAGTCCAGGAGATGGTGCTACCACACTGTTTGGATGGCTCATGGAAGCTTGAAAAAGTTACGAAAAACAAATAAAATTAAAATGCCAACATGGACAGGAAAGGTGTAATTGAAAGGGATCAAAAGGCTCAAGTAGGCACACTGATAAATGATACAAGCCTGGAAAACTCACCAGCCATCTGTTTCTTACAGGACATGAAAGACACTCCATTCACCAAAGAACTCAGAGTGCCCTAGTGAAAGGGGTGTTCAGAAGCTCAGTGACAGCTGTCTTCTCTAGACTAAAGCTGACAAAAGGAGGTGCTATAACAGAACTGAACTGTAAAAAACAATGGAGATTATAGGACACTGGAATAATAAAGGTCCAACACTTACCCATCAGTGGCAAGACTAATGCAATCTTCATGACAGCAGAAAAACCTGAATGGCAGGCAAAAGACACAACCCTTAGAGGGCCACAGAGACAGTTAATAGAACAGAGTGCTCATACAGGCAAGAGAGATGAAAACCAATGAGTGTTTTCAATTTAAAGCATCAGTAGAAATTCCAAATGGATAAACAAGAGAGTGTGGACAGTCACTCCAATAAACGCCATGATCCCATCCCCAATTTCCTAAGCTAGCTCTCAGACCTGAAACCCAACAATTGAAGGAACAGTTTGGTTCCTATAAGAACCCTGAAATGCCAAAGCAAGTGTATTCAGTAGTAAACTACCTAGTCCAACCTCAAAGGAACATACAGCCATTTTCCTTAGTAATAGTGAACTGGGAAAGGGGAAATATCTAGGTTTTTTGAGGATACTTGGACAGAGGATCTGAGCTGGCACAGATACCCCGGGTTCCAAAGTGATAATATTCGGAATGCAGGGACTAGAAAATAAATGGAGTCCTCACCTAAATCCAGGTAACTGAAGGTGCTAGGTCCATTATTCCACCTGATGAACATTTCCCTAGTATCCTAACGTATAATTAGCATAAACATACACAGCAGTTGATGGAAACTTCATCTAAAGTTGTTGATCTATTAGACAGAGGTAGTTTCAGTTTTCAATTTCAATTTTCAATTGATGATTGAAACTACCTCTGTCTTGAGCCAAGAGAGTAAAAAACAAACAAAACAAAACAAAGTAGAATAACATATGTCAGAGAGAATGGCAGAGATTACTGTCACTCTCGGTAACTAAAAAAAATGCAAGGGTGGCTACTCCTATAGTATCTCCTTGAATTTATCAGTCTAACCCCTAAAAAATAGAAATAATTTTTTTAAAAAAGGGATCATTGCTTCTTTTAAAAATGTCTGGAGAAACCTATAACTTCTAGCTATGGACACAGATTGCCATCCTCCCCATTCTGGTATTTAGGAACTTTCTGCCTGAGGGTAGCTTGAATTCACAGCATCCTGGGAATTCAATATTTTCTCCAAACTTTCTGAAGAGAGTGGTAAGTTTATTTTATACATGTTATATCTTTCATGAATCTTTATTGTTTTCTTTAGGGCTAGTTAGTACTATTTATTTATATTGGTCTTCTTGTAGTTGGATTTCTTCATATGATTGGTGAGAATGTTTTTTTCTTAAAGCATTGTTTGGCCTTAAAATGAAATCTGACACTTTACAGGGGCCATACGGAGACGTTCTATTTAGGCTTCCCAGTCCCTGCAGGTGTGTACTGGGGAAATAGGTTTACCTGTGAAATAACAGAGACAAACAAAGTCAGGTCTTCTTAATAGTCAAAAACTTCTTCATTCTTAAATATTACAGGTAGGAAATATTCTCACCAGTCACATGAAGAAATTCAACTACAATAAGAAGACCAATATAAATAAATAACACTAACTAGCCCTAAAAAAAAAAATAAAGATTCATGAAACACATAAAATATATAAAATAATCTTACCAGTATCTTCAGAAAGTTTGGAGAAAATACTGAATTCCCCAAATGCTATGAAAACAGAGCATCAGAGAACATGGTAGACAGAGAATGTGATAGATAATTATGACCTTCTTTTTTCTTTTATTTTGTTTTGTTTTGAGACAGAGTCTTCCTATGTCACCCAGGCTGCAGTGCAGTGGTATAATCTCGGCTCACTGCAACCTCCGCCTTTTGGGTTCAAGCCAGTCTCTTGCCTCAGCCTCCCAAGTAGCTGAGATTCCAGGCACATGCCACCATGCCTGGCTAATTTTTGTATTTTTAGTAGAGACAGGATTTCCCCATGTTGGCCAAGCTGGTCTCCAACTCCTGACCTCAGGTGATCCGCTTGCCTCAGCCTCCCAAAGTGCTGGGATTACAGGCGTGAGCCACCGTGTCTGGCCGATAATTATGACTTTCAATGTCTATCTTCCATTTCTTTAGTACCGAAAATCTGTTTTTTAGATTAACACATTTCTTTGCAGCGAAAATGTTACACTTCTCAGCATTCCACAAAACTAATGGGAAATTATGTTACTAAATTCTGACCAGTAAGATTGTATTAGTCTGTTTTCATACTGCTGATAAAGACATACCTGAGACTGGTATGTTGCAGAGAAACTCCCATTCACTATCACGAGAACAGCATGGGAAAGACCCACCCCCATGATTCAATTATCTCCCACAAATCCCTCTCACAACATATGGGAATTATGGGAGCTACGAGATGAAATTTGAGTGAGGACACAGCCAAGCCAAATCATTCTGCACCTGGACCCTCCCAAATCTCATATTGTCACATTTCAAAACCAATCATGCCTTCCCAACAATCCCCCAAAGTCTTAACTCATTTCAGCATTAACTCAAAAGTTCACAGTCCAGTCTCATCTGAGATAACGCAAGTCCCTTCTGCCTACAAGCCTGTAAAATCAAAAGCAACTTAGTTACTTCCTAGATAACAATGGAATTACAGGCATTGCATACATACAGGCATTCCAAATGAGAGACATTGGCCAAAACAAAGGAGGTACAGGCCCCATGTAAGTTTGAAATCCAGCAGGGCAATGAACTCTTAAAGTTCCAAAATGACCTCCTTTGACACCAAGTCTCATATCCAGGTCACACTGATGCAAGAGGTGCGTTCCCATTGTCTTGGGCAGCTCCACCCCTGTGGCTTTGCAGGGTACAGCCTCCCTCCGGGCTGCTTTCACAGGTGGGCATTGAGTGCTCTGGGCATCCAGGTGTTTCCATATATCCTCTGAAATCTAGGCGGAGGTTTCCAAACCACACTTCTTGATTGCTGTTCAGTGGCATACTCAACACCACATGGAAGGTGCCAAGGTTTGGGGCTTGCATCCTTTGATGCCATGTCCTGAGCTCTATGTTGGGCCCTTTCAGCCACAGCTAGAGCAGCTGGGATGCAGGGCACCAAGTCCCTAGGCTGTACACAGCATGGGGACCCTAGGCCAGCCTCAGAAAACCATATTTTCCTCTTAGGCCTCTGGGCCTGAGATGGAAGGGACTGCCATGAAGACCTCTAACATGCTCTGGAGATATTTTTCCCATTGTCTTAGGAATTAACATTCGGCTCTTCATTACTTATGCAAATTTCTGCAGCCAGCTTGAATTTCTCCTCAGAAAATGGGATTTTCTTTTCTATCACATTGTCAGTCTGCAAATTTTTTGAACTTTTATGCTCTGCTTCCCTTATAAAATTGAATGCCTTTAACAGCACCCAAGTCACCTCTTGAATGCTTTGCTTAGAAATTTCTTCCATCAGATACCCTAAATCATCTCTCTCAAGTTCAAAGTTCCACAAATCTCTAGGGTAGGGGCAAAATGCCACCAGTCTCTTTGCTAACACATAACGAGAATCACCTGTGCTCCAGTTCCCAACAAGTTCCTTGTCTCTGTCTGAGACAACCTCAGCCTGGACCTTATTGTCCATATCACTATCAGGCTGTTGGTCAAAGCCATTCAACAAGTCTCTAGGAAGTTTCAAACTTACCCACATTTTCCTGTTTTCTTCTGAGCCCTCCAAACTGTTCCAACCCCTGCCTGTTACCCAGTTCCAAAGTTGCTTCCACAGTTTCAAGTGTCTTTTCGGCAGTGCCCCATTATCACAAGAACAGCACAGGAAAGACCTGCCTCCATGATTCAATTATCTCCCACCAGGTCCCTACCACAACATGTGGGAATTACGAGAACTACAAGATGGGATTTGGGTGAGGACACAAAGCCAAACCATGTCAGAGATGTAACTAAAATTTTCATATAGAACTTCCCAAAAGTCTCTTAAATAAGTAAAATAAGTCTTCTTTCCTCTCCTATTCATTTTGGTTTGAATACAGTCATCATGTCTGAACTCATGTAGGCATCCTGAACCATGAAGCCTGTGTTAAAAACGGCAAGCTACAAGACAGAGCTTGGTTCCCTAATGACTGCAGAGCTGCAAGCATCCTCAGATTTAGGTATGTTTAAAAACAATAATAAACTTGTCCTGTATATGATACATTTGGTGAGTAATACTACTACTTTCAACGGCAAAAAATGCAATTACTTTTGCACCAATCTAATAGTAAACATAAGTCAACATAATTGTTTTTCGTTTTTTAAGAGACAGAGTCTCATTCTGTCATCCATGCTGGAGTGCAGTCATGCAATCATAGCTTTCTACAGCCTTCAACTCCTGGCCTCAGGTGATCTTCTTGCCTCAGCTTCTCATGTAGCTGAGACTACGGGTGCTCTACCACACCTGGCTAATTTTTTTATTTTTATAGAGAAGAAATCTTCCTATGTTGCCAGGCTGAAATTCTGGTCTCAAGCAATCCTCCTGCCTCAGGCTCTCATAATCCTAATTTATAAAAGAAATTAATAATGCTTTTGAAAATTAAAAACAATTACAAAACTTAAAAAAAAAATAGGATCAGAGGAGGGTTAGAATATATAGGAGGAAATTGCCTGTGATGTAAAGCACAGACATCAAAAAGGATAAAACATCTTAGAAAAAAAACGTCAAAGAAAAAATTCAGGAGTGTTAACATTTGAATAAGAGAAAAATATTAAGAAGAAATTATTTTGGAGAATAAGAAAAAATTATCAGGCCTGACTTTGTATTGGAAGGTTGATCCTATAAATTCTAAGTTGAATAATGGTAAGAAGACAGCAAGAAATTTCAGAACCTATAATTTTTTAGGTCTACGAGCCTCTAGATGGAACCACTCACTTGCAGACTCAAGGCGCCAGCTGCCATTAAACTTGTCATCGGCAATACTGAGCCATTCCCTTACAACTTCAGAGTTCTAAGGGAAATTAATTTTAATTGAGCATCTGAGACTCTGCCAAAATCTCAGTGGAATGTGAAACCAAAATAAATGCTTTTTCAAACACAGGAGTCATAAAATTTAACTTCCCATTATAAATAACTTCCTTTATGGAATACTCTAGCAAAATGTCGAGGAAACCAAGTATTTTTTTAAAGACATTGTATTAATGAAAGAAGGGTACAGTGATGAAAAGTTCCAGGATGGCAGTCATAGAATATAAAGGGAGGAATCTTGTTTTGCCATGGTTTGGAAGTAGGAGTTCCAAGGAAGTAAAATAAGTGTATGTCAAAGGAAGCTACAGGAGATGACATCTGTCACACTAAGAAATGGTGTAATCCAAAGATATAAGAAAGACATAATTAGGAACTCCAGGAAAACCAAAAGCCATATATGAACATCATAGTACAAATATAAAGCTAATTAAAACATGATATAATTGTAAGAATGATAATTTGAAGGAATGTAAGAAAAGAGAATTGTTTTGAGCTTGATCTAGGCAACACAGCAGTTATGGCATCGGACTTTAAATGAAGAAAATGGAATCCCATTACTTATGTGTCTATAGCTCCTGGCTTCTAACTCCCATAGCCCTTGTTCTTTCTCCCCTGGGCAAGCCATAGAAACTGAAAATATAACCTAATATTTACCTACCTGTCTGTGTCAGAGCTGGCCATATAGAAATACTCAGACCTACTTTATCTGACTGTGGGTCATAAGACCTACATTTCAGAAGGGGTCCTGTACCATATCCTGGAGGAAGAATTGCCACATGGAGAGGACAGGAAGGATCTAAACAGACAGGCCTTGCTGGATTATCCTACCCAGTCTATTAGGGTTAGAGCCTATCTTTTTGTCTAATCACATTTCTACGTGGTTGTCCATGCTTCAATCCCACCTATTTAATGAAGTCTCCATAAAAGGCCATTTTCTCACTGCTGATAAAGACTTACCTGAAACTGCGCAATTTACAAAGGAAAGAGGTTTGATGGGTAGCTCACAGTTCCATGTGTCTGGGGAAGCCTCACAATCATGGCGGAAGGCAAGGAGCGAGTCATAGATTACGGATGGAGGCAGGCACAGAGAGAGCTTGTGCAGGAAGACTCCGATTTTTTAAAAACCATCAGATCTCGTGAGACTCATTAACTATCATGAGAACAGTGCAGGAAAGACCCACACCCATAATTCAATTACGTCCCACTGGGTTCCTCCTAAGACATGTAGGAATTGTGGCAGTTACAATTCAAGATAAGATTTGGGTGAGGACACAGCCAAAGCATATCCAAGGGTATGAAGAGCTTCCAGATAGCTGAACACATGGGTTTCTGGAGAGTGGTACACTCAGAGAGAGCATAGAAACTCCACGCCTCTTCTCCCATCCCTTGCTCTAGGCACCCAATCATCTGTATCATTTGTAATATCCTTTATAATAAATGTGGTTCCCTGAGTTTTATGAGCTGCTCTAGCAAATTAATCATACCCAAAAAGGGGATCATGGGAACCCCAGTTTACAGCTGGTTGATCAGAAGCACACGTCCCAACCTAGGACTTACAATTAGCATAGAAAATGGGGACAGTCTTTTGGGACTGAGCCTTCACCCTGTGGGATCTGATGCTCTCTCCAGGTAGACAGTGTCAGAATCGAGTGGAAGGGCACCCAGCTGGTGTCCGTTGTAGAAATGATTGCTTGCCGGCTTATTGGTGGGGAGAAATCCCCAAACATTTGTTTACAGAGATCTTCTGTTCCCTGCTTCTGGCAGGATTGGTTGCTATGGGCGAGAGCAGAGGAAAACCATTTCGTGTGTATTTCCATTCACTCAACTTGTATCTGAAGAGAGCAACATTTACATTGGTACAATCATTTAAATGCTATCTTCCTGGTTTTACACTTTTAACATTAACCTATAGATAAGGCATGAAGCCAGTTATAAGGAATAACTGACATAATCTAGGAGGTATTTGTCAGGAAGAGAGGAGCCTAGCAGGCTATGGCTAGAATGGGGAAATATGGAGATAGGATCTAAATAAATTGGAATAAAAATGTAGAGGTTTTCATGTATTTTCAAAAATTATAATATATAATAAAGAAAGGTAAAATAACAGCATAGCTATCTAATGTGTTCACCTGCAGGGGGCGGTAGGGAAAATACAGTGGTATGAAATGAGATACATCCTTCTTTTCTCTATCACGGAATCAGATGTTTTCAAGAGTACATGAGCATCAAATGACCACATAAACTCATTCTTGGGATTTTTTAATAATTGCATAAAATTCTTGAAATAATTTATAACTGCTTGTGTTTAAAATATTTTCATGGCATCAACAAATTTGAGCAAACATTCTGAGTAAAGATAATTAATTGTACTTTAAATGTCAGACTGAGACCCAGGGTCAAATTTGCAAGAAATTTTTTAAAAAGCGATTATTCTGTAGTGCATTAAAATATTAAGTCTTGGTATTGCTAAAATCTATGTTATGTCTATTACATTAATAACTATGATGATAACTGGGATTTTTCTAATAAGGAACTAAAACTCCTTTGGGTGTTACTTAATTCATAACTATATAGATTTTTTAATTCTCACTGGGATCAGAGAGATTAAAAGATGCTCTGACATGTTTATATGAGACTGTGCATAGGTAGCTTTATTCTATTCAAAGCAGTTGAGTGTTTCTTTGAGATTATATTCTAGCTCTTTCCCTTTACAACTGTGTGATCTTGGGCAAGCACTTAATCTTTCTTCATCTCAATTTGGTCCCCTTTAACACCAGAATAATATCAGTTCTTACCTGACAGTGATTATGACAGTATAAGAAATTAATTAACATAAAATTATTCAAAGATTTCATGACACATAATAAGCATTCAATAGATGTTAGTTATGATCACTAGCCTAAAGAAAGAAGGAATGAAGCTTCATGAGTCTAGCCTAGGAACAAAGTAGACATAGGGAGGGCAGTAGTTCTGTGTCTTGGCAACTACTTTAACCAGCAGGAAAAGTAGTCCTCTGGATGGATGCAAGTGTGTTTCAAGGAGGCAGAAAGGTAGAGGTACAGGTAGAGGTGAAGAGAGAGGGAGGGAGAGAAAGAGAAAGAATTTTAAAATTAAGATTTTCTTTTTAAATTCTTAAAACAACAGAATATAAATAATACTGGTTTGTATCATACACAAAAAGAAAAAAGTAGTTCTCCATCCCTGCTGACCCATTGCCATTTTACTTTGCACCATTATACAAATTAGCACAAGGAAGCCCCAGATAATGGCAGTGAACTTCTATGGTCATTACCACAAGACAAGAGAGATTCTAATGCCTGACAAGCCAGTTTGAAACTGTTGTGATGCCCAGCAAGTGAGACTACGGTGTGTAGCACAGTAATGAGAGCACCAGAGGCTAGATGGCTGCTTTGTCTTTCTCAACTCACTCATTAGACCCTGGCTATTCTAAAACAAATACACTCTTTTCATTCATACTCTCTGTGGCAACTGATGATCCAAAATATAATCACTGCTCCAGAAACTAAATGTTTGAATTTCTCCTAAATTGACAGCTTTTCAAGTCCCCAAATTAGTTCAGGAGACTTACAGGGTGAAAATGTTTTATTTCATCTGGGTTTACTAAATTCTCTCTTTAACATGAGTTAAAATCTAGAGTATCCAATCTAACCTATGTTCTAATATCATATAAGTCTCAAAAAAAATATATATATATATATACTACAAGAAGAAAAAATTTTCTAAAATATTTCTTTAAATGGCAGTTCTTTAGATTTAATTCTAGATTTAATTTTATAGATAATGGTTCTAAATATTTAAGAACTATTAGAAACTTCAGCTTGCTGCTATGTTACTTTAATTAAAATACACTTTCCTTCAAGGCAGAACTTTAAATGGAACGTAGCAGTAAGCTCAAATGTATTTTCTTTATCAAGAAAACTAAGATTAAAGTAGGTTGGATTTGGGTCACTTTCTAGAATAGAGAGTCTATTTTTGTGTGAAATGCCAACATTTAAAAATAAAACCCCAAATGTCCCCTTTCAATTAAATCCTAACTAAAATGCAAATTACCTAAACATTGGGACTACAAAATGTTCTCATCTTACCTGCCTTCAGAATTTCAATATAAGTGTTTCTTGCATTCAAAAACCACTAGGAGGTATTTACTGAATACTGCAAAAATATTTTTTTAATAATAGAAAGGAAATAATGGGTTTAAGATATTTAAAACCCAACAACTTTAGTCCATTTCTTCCTACTCCAAACCCTTCTAATTGTATGTTTAGCCAATTTTCTATTTAGTCTTTTTATATAATACAGATACATTTTGTCATAAAATATACTTTTAGATAATAAACTTTTAGAAAAATGTCTACAATAGTTCTAAGCAAGGAGCCAGCTTTCTTGATTAGATATAAACCAGCATTTTTTAAAATACTTTAAATTCTTTAAGCAAAAAGTGATCCTTTTTAAGTTTTTTCACCACATTACCAAGTTAGCCATGCATAACTAGAATAGTGCTATTACAGGGAAAATTAGATTTAAATAGAACAGGATTCCCTTCCCTTAGTTCATGAGTAATCTTTGGAGAGTTTAAGAATTGGTAACATTCTGTTTGTGCAATCTTTTGGGAAAGGTTCCTGCCCCAGTTAAGTTTCAACAGATTGTAGTTATGCAGAAACAAGCTTTGACTCCCCTGTCTCTGGGCAACCAAAGAGCTGACCATCTGGACTCCTGGTGTGATAAGAGTTTTAGGGAGCCAGAGAAAATCCTGGCAAGTAAAGAACATACCTCAAATGGAACTCAGAAAAATCCTCAAAGACATGTTACATTCCAACATTGTTTTATAAACAACTTAGTCTCTTCATACACACACACACACACACACTTACAAAACTTAAATTTAAAATTCCAATAGAATATTCTGAATTTAATACTTAAAGATGATGATACGGGTGATGATATAATTTGTTGATCTAATAAGGAAAATTTTTTAAGTGTGAAAGGAATAACTATTAATTATGACACTAGGAATAACATAATTCAGAACAATCTCTGACAAATCAGATGGTGCAGTCACCCTAAAAATGATGAAAGAATTGAGAGATATTCTCCTGGCTAAATAAATCCATGAAAAAAAATCATGGCTGACAAATGAATTTAGTCATAGTTGCATTTTTATGATGTTACCTCTAAAAATAACACATTCCAATGCTTAGCCTAGCTATGATCCAAAAAAATTATCTATTATAAATGTTGGCCAATTGTCCAATTCTGAAAATGGCCTCAAGAGAAAATCATTTTCCAATAGATTATTTGGACACTGCCTTATGTGGTAGAACCAAATTCTTGACAAATGAATGATCACAACTATAATTTATATTGCATGAACTCCATATATCAAAAAGGGAAGTATTACCTCCACAGAATTGAAAACTTATTTAAACTTGATATTTTAAGAGAACAATTATTCTTGAGCAATTCTTCAAAAGTATTGAGTTATTAATTTGAAATTTGGTAACTTCTATAGAAGACTTAGATACATATAAAAGTGATTTTTCAGTATGCCTTCAAAGAGGAGGCTGAAATTGTCCAGGAAGGGAACGAAATGAGATCTTTATTTTGTGAAGAAGTGGAAGTTTCCTGACTCAGAAAGGGAATGAATCCTCAGAGACTGAAGGAGAGGAAAGTGACTGGATCCTCCAAGGGTTCTTGAACTCAATTGCCCTCTGATCTGGCCATGATCAGAAAAGAGAATGCAGCAATGCTGACTGAGATCTGAGGAATAATTGCCACAGCATTATAACTCTTGGAAAATTCCCAGTGGTCAAGTTAACATGAAGGAATTGGAAATCATTATCCTTCCTTGCACTAATAGAAGGTCAAGGCTGAGGGTATCTTGTGCTCAGCCAGCCATGCATCTTCTAAGTCTATACTTTACTACAATCATTGCTAGCAGCAAACTAGCACTTTACTTTGGTCACATTGGGTATCTCCTGCTATCTTCTTATCTGCACTGGGACATGAAACCTTTTGGCACTCAGGCATGTATAAATCTAAAAGTATGAGAGTTAAGAAACGATGGGGTAACATTTGAGAAACAGAATACAGAAATCAGTGGATAAAGGATCCATCTTTCATATCTCAAGTTGATAATTCTAATGCACATTTTACATAACTCCTCCTCAGAAATTCAGCTGGGAGTAGTAGCTTATGCCTCTAATCCCAGCACTTTCGGAGGCCAAGGTGGTCAGGTCACTTGAGGTCAGGAGTTTGAGACCAGCCTGGCCAACATAGTGAAACCCCGTCTCTACTAAAAATACATAAATTAGCTGGACATGGTGGAACGTACTGGTAATCTCAGCTACCTGGGAGACTGTGGCAGGAGAAATGCTTGAACCCAGGAGGAAGAGGTTGCCGTGAGTCAACATCAGGCCACTGCACTCCAGCCTAGGTAACGGAGTGAGACTCCATGAAAGAGAGAGAGAGAGAGAGAGAGAGACAAGGAAGGAGAGAGAGAGAGAGAGAGAGAAGGAAGGAAGGAAGGAAGGAAGGAAGGGAGGGAGGGAGGGAGGGAGGGAGGGAGGGAGGGAGGGAGGGAGAGAGGTAATGTAAGTAAAAGAAAAAAGAAAAAAAAAAAAAAATAAAAAAAAAAC
>CAUYLG010029994.1:0-51019 GCA_963573385.1 Cacajao melanocephalus
CAGAAAGGAACAACCAGTATCAGTCATCCTAAAAACTTACCAAAATGTAAAGAGTATCTCCATAATGAAGAATCTACATCAACTAATGGGCAAAATAGCCAGCTAGCATTAAATCATAATACTGAACTCACAAATATTAATGTTAATCCTAAATTTAAATGCATTAAATGCCCCAATTAAAGACACAGACAGGCAAATGAACAAAAATTCAAAACCCACTGGTATCCAGATTTATCTCACAAGCATCGACACACAAAGACTTAAAACAAAGGGATGGAGGAAGATTCACCAATCAAATGGAGAGAAAAAAAAAATAGGAGTCGTAATTTTGTCTCCAATAAAATAGACTTTAACAGTAACAAAGACTAAAAGAAACAAAGAAGGATATTACATAATGGTAAAAGAATCAGTGCAACAACAGGAGTTAATGATCATAAATATATATGCACCAATATAGGAGCACCCAGATACACAAGACAAGTTCTAAATGACTTATAAGGAGACGTGGACTCCCGCACAATAATGGCGGGAGATCTTGACACCACATTGTTAATATTCGCCAGATCAACGAGATAGAAAATTAATAGGGAATTTTGACCTGGAATAAGTAAATTTAGTGAATATCTACAGAATTCTTCATCCCAGGTCTCCAGAACATATATTTTTCTCAGTATCATATTATACCTATTCTGAAAGTGACTATATAATTGGAAGTAAATCACTCTTCAGCATTTGCATAGTATTTCACGGACTTAAATGAAATATTGGTTGGCTCTTTGTTTGTTATTTTCTTCCCTTATTCCTTCCTGTCTCTGTTGTTAAGTACAGTTATCGGCATAAAAGAGGTTTTTAATACCTATTCCTATATTGTATTCCAGCCTGGGCAATAGAGCAAGAATTCTGTTCTCTCTCCCCCTTTTTCTTTCTTCTTCTTTCTTTCAAAAAAAAAAAAAAACCATAAAATATTACTGAGAAAAATCAGTGAACACTTAAATAGAAGACTGTGAATGACCATGTATCAGAAATTTCAAAATGGTAAATGTGTCAATTCTAAGTGGTAATTTTGTATACATTGATAATTCTAAGCTTTAAATAGAAGTATGTAAAGCAAAAATAGTCAGATAATCTTTGAAAAAAAGGCTATGTTGAGCATTATTTTTATTTTACCTAGCATTACGTTTATTTTTTATTTGTTTATTTTTTTACAACAATGGAGAGTTTAATATCTTGCCTTCTGATAAGATCTCAAGGAACTGGTAGGACCAATTCAGATGTTCTAATCTATGGATCTAATTCAGTCAGAATCTACTAACTCAATTTAGGAAACATACAAAGTACAAGCAAATGGACAAATAAAACCTTTAAAGTTTCATGAAACAACCATGGTCCTTCCAGGCAGTTATAAATTTGTTTGGATTTTGGCTCTGCCAGTTAAAGGCTGCATGACTTGAGCAAGTAATTTAATCTTCGAGGGTCTCAATTTCCTCAACAGTAAAATTGAGATTTATTATTCCTCCCTAGAAAAACTGTGTGAGGAAAAAAAGATAAAACATTTTTAAATGTAGCTCTCTGACAAATAGAAGCCATTCAATTTTACTTCATTTCTTCCTACTTCAATGTACTGACTTTGTAGTTGTTGAAAATTATCAAATAATTATCAATTAGTTGAGTCCAGGTTGAGCGGCAAGTGAACTAATAGTTCCAAGTTGGATAGAAAAAGTAAAACTATCCCAAATTTGTTTCCTTTTATTGTAAATTATTCCAGGTGGTTTTTACATTTTTAGGGAAAGAGAAATCTGTGTGCTACAAAAATTGATCTATTTTGCTTTGGGCTCTGAGTTTATAGGTACATCTTGAAGATCTCAGGTGCTGGGCTTGATCCTTAAGAGATGATGAAATCTTGAACCAACATGCAAAATGTTTGGATTTTAATGCCATCATCAATCAATCGATAATGACCACCTGGAGCATGTATGGAAAAGAATTCTGAAGCTGAGTCTGAGCTTACCAGAAAAAGAAGCAACATCTGCTACGGGTGTGGGAGGTGGGAATGGTAGCAAGAATGCATATTTATTTCTGACAAACCTACCCTACTCTATGGTATATAGCATTTCAGAGTATAATAAATCCTCTTATTGTAAAAAATGTTCTTCCAGCCTCCATATGATAGAAAAGTTTTTGAATGTTTATTAATAATAAAATATATGAAGACCAGAAGTTATGTTTAAAATCATCTATATGTATTAATAAAATAAATTCAAATGCATTTGGATAATACTTTATATTTTCTATTTTATGGTATACTATTTATTCAAACTGCTATCAATCTTTGTTATTCATATGGATTTGAGACCACTTGCAATAACAATTATACCCTTCGAGTTTCTGTATCCCTTATGTTGTAAAAATTCCTCCATGCAATATTTTTCTTAATTAAGACAAGCTGTGGACTTTTTAATGGATACAAAATAGAGATGATTATAAAAAGAGTCCATGGCATTACTCTATATAATAGTTATTATACAAGATATATGTATACAAAGCTTATTCATTAAACAATATCATGATTAGGTTTGCTTCATAATGAAGGAGTCTCGAGTGATAGAAAATGGACAGAATGGTTGGGCACAGTGGCTATCCATGTAATCTCAGCACTTTGGGAGGCCAAAGCAGAAGGACCACTTTAGTCTAGGAATTTGAGACCAGCCTGGGCAGCATAGCAAAACTACATGGTGAACACCTGTAGTCCCAGTTACTAAAAAGGATTGAGGCAAGAGGATCACTTGAGGCCAAGGACTTGGAGGTTGCAGTGAACTATGATCACATCACTGCACTCCCGCCTGGGCAACAGAGTGAGACTCCATCAAAAAGGAAGGAAGAAAAACAGAAGAAAGGAAAAAATGAGGTCAGAATTAATATCATTAAGAACTTATAACTGATTGCATAGTCCAAGTATCTAAAGTTCCTACTTTCTTTCTTTTCACCAAACATAAATGGCTCCTTCCCATTTATCCCAGAGTATTCATACACTGAAAGTATTAAGACTGAGAGACCAGACTTCCAGAAATTGATGGGGCAAACTATATAAAATCATACAAAATCAAAAGCGGTCCCAAATGCCAGCCAATAGAATCAAGTTGTTGAGACAGCCAAGTATGAAAGGACCACCGGAGAATCTCCAACCTGCCAGTACACCGAGAGGAATGCACACTGGGGTGGAACCTTGGGAAGTTCGCACCATTTGCAGAGGGGAGGAGCCTGACCTCTCCTGTTCTGGGGTGGAACCCGGAATTCAATTTGTGAGGCGAGAAGCCTATACTAGCAGGACTCTCTCTGTGGAGAGAACCCTGTTTCGCCTTTTTTTCTTTTTGCCCAATAAATTCCGTTTTTCTCATTCTTCAAAGTGTCTGCAAGCCTAATCTCTCATGATCATGTGACAAGAATACGGCTTTTAGCTAAACAAAGGAGAAAGTCTTGCAAATCTGTTACCAGCTCATCTGTATCTCCACCAGTAAGTTCCAGAAAATAACGCAAATTAAATCAGTATGGACAGCTGATTCTTCTTTCAGTGTCATGATTTCTAAATACCACGTTTTATATGATCTTGGCTCCATAGTAAGATGAAGAATATAACACATTTATTTTATTTTAGGAGTTTTTTGTGTTAACACATGAGCACATTTTTTGTTACTTACATGTATCTATGAAATATGTTTTTCCTGTTATTTTGCAATTTGAGGCAGAATTTTTTTAAACATTCCTCAATATCACCAGTCCTTGCACACCAGCCTATATTGAACTTAAAAAGATAATAGAATGCTGCCAAAACTAATGAACCATGGCTGTAGAGAATAATTCTTTAAGAGACATTAGCCACTGAACATTGCAGTAGTTTATATTAAGCATCCACAAATCCTCTGGTTGTTGGGAGAGAAAAATAAGTCCCTGTCTTTGTGCTTATTTCCTTGTAATCATTATATTTTTTACCTGCATAAGGAGGTCCTTTTTTTTTTTCAGTGAAAGACCAGATTTAGCACAGTGGCCCAGCAGATTCATGTGATCATTTTACAGGCAAAAGCATCTATGATTCGTGGGAACAGTATTTGACCTGATAGAATTCTCCATACCCTTATTCAGCTATAATTTTAACATATCTTATTTTAATATCGGCTTAGACTATAACCTCCCTGTTTAGTTTTTCTGTTACTGTTTTAAATGCAGCACTACAGTTTCCAGACTTCAGAGCAGAGCTTTTGATTTTAGGATTATAATCCAAGAATTTTTCTTAAAGTAATGAATTACTTATAAAGCAAAAACACCTTGGAGTTGAGTAAGTTACCACTCCTGAGAACTCCCAGGTATACAGACTGCCTAACTAGATTTGACGTATCGAGCAAGTTGCAAAGGATGTATGTATGAGAATAATATGATCCCTGCCCTCAGACACCTTCTATATCATTATTAAATTGTATCATTATATTCAACAATGACTCACTGAGCATTTACTATGAGTGGGGCATTTTACAAGACCATGAGACAATCAGTCCTCGCCTGCAGTATGATTAACATATTTTATCAAAATAGTTTGAAATTTCTAGTGAAGTAGTAATATACTACATAGACTATTAAAAGTGTATGTGGTTCTAAATGAGTATATTAATGTACACTCTTGTCTCATCTTCTCAACTGAAAAGTTTTCTAGGAAATGACCCTGCAATATGTATTTTTTGTATTTTCAATGCCAAGCCCAATCTAGACAGATATTGTTTGGGTGTAGACCTAAGGCACCTATATGACAACTATGAGAAAAAGACATGGAAAAGCATTGTTTTTCAAAAATGTGTGTGAAATGCTATTATAGAGATGTTATCTGGTTCCAAGGAAAAATGAGGGAGGTATAACCCATCTGGAAAGATATTAATAAAAGCCAACTGAACAAATGAATAAATATACTAGAATGAAGTTGCTTGAAATTTAGAAGTTTAAATGATTACTGTTCATTATGACTTATTAAAATAGTTGGGATATTCATGTACTATGGTTTTTTTGAGTTACAAGTATTTTTATCTACACTCAAACAATTTCTTATTAGTTGTATTTTGTTTCTCTTCAACCACAACAATGATCATTTGTCCCAAAACCAGAGAAAGCATAACATGATCCTTGCAACAAGACATGGTCTCCTTGAGACATCCTTTTGATTTGGAACTTGAAGAATTTGTGTATTGATGAAGTGTCTTGAACAGAAATGTTTGGAGAATACTAGTCAGTCATCCATGGAGCCAACAGAGGGTGTCAACAAATGGTGGGTTTTCCAATAAAGAGTGGTATGTAATTATACCACTCTTTACTTTAAGCCAGTGGTTCCCAAAGTACAGATCCTAGGCCAGCAGCAACAGCAACACCTGAAAATTTGTCAAAATGCAGATTGTTAGGTCCCAACCAGACTCATTGGATCATAAACTTGAGGCAGGGGGCCCAGCAATCTGGATTTTAACAAGTCCTCTAGGTGATACTAATGCAGCCTAAAGTTCAAGCACAAAAATCTAGGCCAACTCCAGTGCATTTCTCGTCCTTTCCTCCTCAGGCACCAATGCTACAACTGTAACTAAAATTATGTCTCCTTGCTCATTCTTTTAAGTAAATTAATAAAGTTGTGAAATAATTATGTATATTAAACAGGAACCCAAAATTTAACAATTTTTGTTTGCTTAAACATATATAATTATTTCCACCAATTTATGGTCCTGGTAGAGTTTCAGTGAAAGCTTTTGTTTTCTTTTGTTCACCTTCTCTAATTCCAGCCAAAGTGCTTCATATTGAGTTAAAATGTAACAGAAAGTGCCTTTAAAATCCTCAGAAATCTCATGCATATTCTTGCTTATAAACTTAATTTTAGTCTAAAAAATTATGACCATTGTGTAAAACACAGCTTGATAAATGTCAATGTGAAGAGGCAGACAGAGTAATGTTGACTAAATTTAAGACTTTTCTCCTCCAAAGTAAGGACTATTTTGTGATGTCATCCTGTTTCCTAATCAGTAGCAGTAGCAGCAGCACCATCTCTGGTTACTCAGACTACTTTAAAGAAGAAAATTGGCCCTCTGTGCAAACTAATAAGAATTCTGTTTAGTTTTTGAAGTGTACCTCTGTAATTTGGTGATTTCCCAGTCACAGTCATATTAGTGAAATTAACAAGACAAATTATCCTATGATTCCTTTGAAGAAAAAGTGAGGGGAATGCTAGAGATAAACTAAACAGGAGATGCCTACATGGAATCTCATCACATCCACTCAGTATTTCAGAAGTCAGTGGCGAGGTGAAGACCCTGAGATTGCAAACATTGCCTTTTCTTTATAGTCTTCTTCCTCGAAATGAATTTATCAGCCATGTAGGACTCTTGGCCAGAGATATGAACACATTAAACTAGTCTATATAAGAATTTCACTCTCCAAATGTATATAAGCAAGCAAAACTTAAACACATATTTTATTACAACATCTCCTATTTAGAAATTATTTAAGTTCTTAGTTATTTTGTTGTCCTTCCTGGCTTTCCCCTTTTTTAAATCACCTATCTTTTTACTAAATCCCTCCACAACTAGTCCAAGAACTAAACATTTTGTAGGATACACCTGTGGCAGACCTAATTTGTTGCCTACTCAGTAGGTGACCCTTCACTACAAACAGATCACAATTATCTAGTGGTCTCAGGAGAGAGAGGCCCCACCCATAATTCATGAGGATGAATAATAATAAGTCTATGCTGGCCATGGAAATTGTATTTGATTTTTCCAGTTAGTGGTCTGGAATTGGCACAAGACCAACTCTAACTAAGGAGATACGAGAGAGTTTAAGAAGAGGCTCCTTCTGGGAAAACAAGAGCTGTCTTTTTAGCATGCCTGTGGAAGGATATTGCCATAAGATGGCAAGGGTAAGAACAGAAAGGCTATACTTAGGATGGAAAAATGGAAGGAGAGTATAACCTGGGGATCTTGATAGCAACTTTGAGCAACAGAACTTATACACTCAACCACCCACGTTCAAGCTTCTCGTTTGTGGAAATAGAACAAACCTCTATTTGGTCAAGACATCATTTGTTATGTTTTCAGCTATATGTAGTCTAACATGTGTCTGGCAGCATAAAGTATGCATTACTATTTCAAAGCCAAAAGCAACAGCCACATTCCCAGGTAAAGTGTAGTATGAGCCACATCTTGGTGTCCAAAAATGATTCTATATTAGAAGAATGTAGGTATTCATTAACTACTAGTTAAAAACTAATTTTCATTTTACCACTGCCTAATCAGAATTTTCCAACTTTTCAACATGGTAAACTACCACATCACTTTATGTATAGATTAGGTTTGTTTTACTCTATATTCTTAGAAGTTATCTTAATTTTGTTTTCTAGCCCTTTGTGTATTTTGTTTAAATAATTTTATTATAATCTCCAAAATATCTTTTTCTTTAGCTCTTCTATTCCTTTTTTTTTCTTTCCATTTTTATTTTTCCTTGGTGCAAATCTCTTTTAGAGAATATTTCCTTAAAATTATCTTCTCTTTGTTCCCTAAAGTGTTCTTGTTTCCCTGTGATTAGTTTCTCTCTCTCTCTTTTTTTTTTTTTTTTTTGTGTGAGTACATAGTGGCTATATATATTCACGGGGTACATTAGATATTTTGGTACGGGCATCCAATTCATAATAATCACATTACGGAACACTGGGTATTCATCCTCTCATCATTTATCCTTTGTGTTACAAACAATCTAATTATACTCTTTTAGTTATTTTTAAATGAACAACTAAATTATTATTGACTATAATTTTCCCTGTTGTGCTATAAAGTACGAGGTCTTACTCAGTCTTTCTAGTTTTTTGGTACCCATTAACCATCTCCTCCTCTCCCCGGCCCCACACCCACTACCTTCCAGCCTTCAGTAACCACTCTTCTATTTTCTGTCTCTGTGAGTTCAATTTTTCTGATTTTTAGATCACACAAATAAGTGAAAACATGCGATGTTTGTCTTTCTGTTCTTGGCTTATTTCACTTAGCATAATGACCTCCACTTTCATCCATAATAACCTCCATGTCAATTTGTGCCAATAACAGAATCTCATTCTTTTTTATGGCTGAATAGTACTCCATTGTGAATAAGTAGCACATTTCCTTTATCCATTCACCTGTTGATGGACACTTAGGTTGCTTCTAAATCCTGGCTATTGTGAGCAGTGCTGCAAAAAACATGGGAGTGCATATATCTCTTTGACAGACTGATTTCCTTCCTTTCCAGTATATACCCAGCAGTGGGATTGCTGGATTGTATGATAGCTCTATTTTTAGTTTTTTGAGGAAACTTCAAACTGTTCTCCGTAGTGGTTGTACTAATTTGCATTCCTACTAGCAGTGTACAAGAGTTCCCTATTCTTGTGGTTATGATTATTAAAAATACTTAAGGAGTTGGCTCTTCCTTACCCTTATGTCCAAGTATACTTTTTTTTTTTTTTTTAGATGGAGTCTAACTCTGTTGCCAGGCTGGAGTGCAGTGGCACAATCTCAGCTTACTGCAGCCTCCCTCCCAGGTTCAAGCAATTCTCCTGCCTCTGCCTCCTGAGTAGCTTGGATCACAGGCATGCACCACCACACCCAGCTAATTTTTGTACAGTTAGTAGAGACAGGGTTTCACTATGTTGACCAGGATGGCCTCAATCTCTTGGCATCATGATCTGCCCACCTCGGCCTCCCAAAGCGCTGGGATTACAGGCATGAGCCACCACACCCAGCCACATATTTTTATTTAAGGAAGAGGAACTTCAAGCCTGAGATGAGTTAATATGGGTTTCTCCTGTTTTTTAATAAGATCTTTTTCACTCATCCTTACTCTTTACCCAACAGTAGAATTACACAAGCTCTAACCACTTAAGTGTCCACTAGAACACTAGATTCAGAGTTTTAGCTGTCAGCAGGCAGGCCCTTTGAAAGTCTAAATGAACACAGCTTTATTCCAGAGCCCTAAGTCCTAGCAGCCTGAGCTCTAGGACTCAGATAGTTATGTCGTTCTATTTCTTTAGAGAAGAATTCATTCTCCTTTGCCTGAGGTTTAACGCTGCGCCAATTATTCTGCACATGATACTGGGGAGACAGGTGGGGAAAGGACAAAATTGTTCCCTTTATGAATCTTCAGGTCTACTCCCGCTCAAACATACACACACACCACGGTGTCAGCCTCACATCTCACTTCAATTGCTTCTGACCCCAGAATCTCTGCAGTATTCCACTTTGTAGTATGGCACATGTTTTCTCCAACTCTTCACAGTGTACCATGGACTGTGATTCCATCACTGTTCTTCATCAGTCAACAGGAATCTCTCATTCACTTTCTACCCTCAAGAAATTTGTTGAAATCTCTCAGTTCCTGGTACATCCCTCTCCATTTCTCCTTTCTATGCTATGAGCTTACTCTTTCACCTCTAACTCTCTTTTAGTGGGAATTCAGGCAAGACAGAAGGATGCCTATCATCATTCCACAATTTCTACCATAATTCTTTTAAAAAAAAAAATCTCTTCTCTTATCCTCTTACCTTACTTTCTCACTGCAGTCTCCCCCGAATTCCCTGCTCTAGCCCAGCTCTGTGGACTCCTTTATTGCCATCTTCTGCTCTATTCTCTATTCTCCTGATTCTTTATTATAAAGTCAAAATAATGACTCTTGCAATGTTAAAACCTTCTAAGGGTGGGTTGGAGGATTCAGAGGAGGCAACTAAGAATTAAGCATCAAAGTCAGAATACTCTTTATGCTGATAACACTCATCGATTACTACTTTTTTTTTCTTTCTTTTTTTTTTTTTTTTGAGACGGAGTTTCACTCTTATTAGGCTGGAGTGCAGTGGCGCGATCTCGGCTCACCGCAACCTCCGCCTCCTGGGTTCAAGCAATTCTCCTGCCTCAGCCTCCCGAGTAGCTGGGACTGCAGGCTCACGCCACCATGCCCAGCTAATTTTTGTATTTTTTTTTTAGTAGAGACAGGGTTTCACCATGTTGACCAGGATGGTCTCGATCTCTTGACCTCGTGATCCACCTGCCTCGGCCTCCCAAAGTGCTAGGATTATAGGCGTGAGCCACCGCGCCCAGCCCAATTACTACTTTTCACTGTGTCATGTCTATTTTCTTTTCTGCCTTCTTCCACTAGTTTATGGGATCCTTGGAAGAGTACTGTTTTGTACACTATTGTGAACCTAGAACATTGGAGGTACTCAATATATATTGAAAGAGAAGAATGAAGTATAATAGTATTATTATCTACCTAATACAACTAGAAAATTAAGTATTTGAGAGGAAAAGCGATTGGTATGAAGTCACGTAGAATATACATGGCAGATCCAGAGCATTGATTAGCTGAGCAGGGCATAGAAAGCTCTCAGGACACATACTCTTTGTAGATTTTTATTGCATAGACCAGACTGCCACTGTTGTAAGTCAAAGATTTCAATGTATGAAAGTATCCCCTCTGACTTACAATGTTAAGCTTTTCAGGCAAGACAATAGAAGGACCAAGCCTACTATGCTATGTGTTGGACTAGAAAACTGACTGATGAGGTAACTGAAAAGATCTGTAGCTTTATTCTGAAGGCCTGAAACAATATCCAAGAAATCCACAGTGCATCCAACCAGATTAAGGCTGGAAAGTTAATATGGCAGAACTCTGGAGCCTTCAGCTTACAGCCAAGTGGAAGCAATCTTGTTCCTCCTATGTAATAGACAACTTTTTTGTTTCTGCCTACCCGGAAGTCTCAAGATGTTGCAAGTTGAAAGAGAATGAGTGAGACTTTCTGGAATATTCCCCATATGGAGCATCCCAGTGGCAATCACCACCATGTTGTGCTGTCTTACGGGTACAGTGAGGAGGTAGGGAATAAAATCATAATCACAAACCTAATGATACCAGGCATTTTGTCAACAGTTGCAGTGACCTCCCTGCTTAAATTTCATAAAACAGCATACTCTCTCAAACACTGAAAAACAATGTGATGCCCTTGTTTTACAAAGAAGTCATAACTCTGTTCAGCAAATTTAACATAGATAAAGTCATTGATTTATGATTAGCAACACACATAGGTAACGTTAATTAGATGTGTCTACACTGGAATATTGTAGCCTTTCCATTTAAAAATTATTTTTTAAATAAGTTAATTTCTCTTTCACTGCAATCATTAGTTTACCAAATTTAATATTTATTGTTTTGATTTTTGGCTACAGTTTACCACAGTGTATAGTAGTACACTTACTCAAGAAATATTTCTGAACATCTACCTTGTCCCATTCATATGTAAACATAAATACAAGTACTCTATGACTGGGAAGTACTGTCCCTGCTTTCTCTAACTAAAAGGAGTAATATAGGGTGATTCCCTTAGATAAAAGTCAAATCATTTAGGCTAAATTGCTCTGGAGATTTAGATTTAAGGATGCCCAAAATGTGTCATATAAACAGGATTTTGCATATTGTCATGTCACCTTATGTATAGCAATATTTTCTTTTCACCTTTTAACTATTAACCAAAACCATTTATTTACCATTAGAGAGAAAAAAATCTGATTTATTCCTAACCTGTTTTATTCACTAAATTATTTCCAGCCAATGCCACATAGCAATGGTTAAAGCAAAAGGATCCAACAATCAAAAGAAATGAACACATTCAAAAAACAAAACAATAATTCATTCACCATGAGAGCTGAGTAGCTTTCAAATGTGAAAAATAAAGCTGTTTCTTAAATTAGGACACACTGGATCAAACTCTTCCACAAATATACCATTGGTAATATCCTGAAGATTAGTAAATTTTCCCAGTAATCCTGTGAAAATAAAAACTGCTAATAGCCAAGGAAGAAGATATTTTTGTTCTATTCCTGTTCTAAGCAATACTGGTCCTCCACGGTAATAAGGAAAGAACAGCAAACTAAACAGCAAACAGCTAGAGTTGTTCCAGTTCCTTGCAAAGCTAGCCAGGGACCCCAGCAGAGTGAGTTTCAGCCATTCTTCAGTCCAAGGCTCTTAGGAAGATGCCACTGAGTGGCAGAGAGGAAACAAAACAGAAAGGAAACAATTACATGATATATACTTACATAGACTTCAACCAAAATCAGTGGGCCAAGAGAAGGTTAGAACTCTCAAAAATGTCTTGATTGGCTTTAGGGTACAGTCAACTCTTTTTTATGAAACACAAGTTCTTCCACTCATGGGCTCACCACGTTGTTTTTGGCACAAATCTATCTCAAGCTTCTCCCTATATATTTTCAATAGGAACTGATGGAACTAACTCTGTCTTTTAATACTATTTATATTACTTGTAAAAAATTTCTCATTTTAATCTCATTACTATAATATATATCCCACCAGGAGTAGTACATTCTAAGTTTCAGTCTTTATTGAGATGCCTGAATTATACTTGACTAAACTCCTACTATGATCTTGGAAGACCTTAATTTCATGATTGCAAGAAACCAAAGAATTCTATTATCCTGACTTTATTCATTAATTTCTTTTTCTCTCTCCCTTCCTCTCTCTCTCTCCCTGTCTCTCTTACTCTCTGCATAAGTTTTTATTAACCTATATATTTTCTCTTAAATGTAATAACTAACCTTAAGTTTCTTCTCTTTAAAAAAAAGTTTAAGAACAGAAAAACATAATTTAATATGTCTCAAGTATATTCTCCATTGATGTGACAAATTTCATTAAGATTGGGTGAGATGCAGTTGTAATGGCTATCAAGAAAGACAAAAATAACAAATGCTATTGAAGATGCAAAAAGGAACTCACGCACTATTGCTGGGAATGTAAATTAATACAGCCATTATGAAACCAGTATGGAATTTTTTCAAAAAACGAAAAATAGAGCTGTCATACCACCCAGCAACCCCACTGCTGGGTGTTTATTCAAAGGAAAGGAAATCAGTGTTATCAAAGAGACACCTGCATGTCCATATTTATTGCACCAACATTCACAACACCTAAAATATGGAATCAACCTAAGTGTCCATCAACAGATGAACAAATAAAGAAAATGTGGTGCATGTGCACAATGGAATATTATTCAGCCATAAAAAGAATGAAATCCTATCATTTGCAGCAATGTAGATGGAACAGGAGGAAACAAACCAGGCACAGAAATACAAATATTGCATATTCTTATTCTTATGTAGGAGCTTTAAAAAAATGTATATCTTGTGGAGGTAGAGAAAGTTGAATGATAGATACCAGAGATTGGGAAGGTGAGGGTCAGGAGGTGAAGAAATATTGGTTAAAGGGCAAACATACACTTACATGGAAGCAATAAGTTCTGATATTTGATAGCAGAGTAGGGTGACTATAGTTAAAAACAATATATTGTGTATTTATAGACTATTTCTAAAATAACTATTAATAACTAATAGAAGAGATTTGAAGTATTTCTAACACAAAGAAATGATAACTGTTTGAGGTGATGGATATCCTAAATACCCTGACTTGATCATTACACATTGTATGCATGTACCAAAATACCATAGGTACCCAATAAATACGTACAAACATTTATGTGTTAATTTTTTCAGGTTAAAAAAAAAAGAGTGGAAATGGAAATAAATTTTAAATAAAATAACTAGATACAGATAATGGTGTCCTGATTCTTGGTAGTGGTAAAAATATAGCCTAAATCCTGGGATTAAATTAAGAGTATAATCAAACCTGAAGAATGATTTCCTATGAGTTGCACCTGGAGGCACAATGGTAGAAACACAGAATTTCAACATGAAAAAGAGAGTGGTGGTTGGAGACATGTTCTTGTTTCTGCTGAAATGAGTGTAGGGTCCAGCCCTACAGGGTCTTATGAGCCCCTCTCTACTGATGCAGAGATGAGAGACTGGAAATAAAAGACACAAGACACTGAGAAAGAGAAAACAGAGTTTGGGCCCAGGGGTCCACTGCCAACAAAAGTGTGGTGTCAGGCAGTGGGCCCAAGTGCCTGGATGCTCTGACTTTTACTGAGTACAAAGCAGGGGCAGGGTAGGTAAGGCGAGGCATTGCTAGTCAGTGATAGGGTCAAGTAAATCACGTGTCTTGGAGATAGGGGCCCAGGACTTTCAAGTAGCCAAGGCAAGGAGAAAACCTAATGCATCAGCACTTTTTCCATTATGTAAGAAATAATATGGACGTTAAGATTTATGTTAGTTACTAATGTTTATCTACTAAGAAAAAAAGGAACCAGGTGCAGAAGCAGAACGTGAAAGTATACATGGAACGTGACCACTGAAGCACAGCACCATATATAGACAATTAAGCCCCCGGATGTCTGTGGGCCTCCCAGACAGCCATCAGGTCTACCACAAGAGCTTGGAGGAGCAGAGTTTTCTCCTAACTTCCCCAGGAAGGAGACGTCTCAGACATCTTGGACGTCCCCTTCTCTAGCTGGCTAAACAGCAGGTGCTTTCGAGTACTGGTGCTGCCGCACAGCCGAGACATCCTCCAGCAGCCCTTATGCGGGCGTGACAGAGGGCTTAGAGCATCTTGCGTTAGAGTCACCTCCTTCCCAATGCCACTTCAGTTCCACACTCATGATCTGAGAATCATTAGTAAAATTAAAAGGTTATATTGAGTATATATATTTCTGTGATTACATATGAATAACTGTGATTATTTATGATTATATATATATATACGAATAACTATGTATCTATAACTCTAATTCTTTTCTAGTTCAACATTTATATGGGAACTGGCTGAGGCTTCAGACCCGCGCATCCGCACTTGCGGGGTCTCCCACCCACAGATGAGTAGATTTATGGTTGGGAAAACATCACTTAAGAGTGTGAGAGTGAAGCTGATGAAGCACAGAAAATGAAAACAGCAGCACGTACTATAAGTCCGCTGAAGAAGTGCAGGGGGTCTGTATTTCTGCAAAGCAAAGGCTAGTTTTCCAACACTGATCATAACACATCTATAGCTACTTTTTGGAATAACTCAATTGCAGGCATGCTGATAAATAAAATCTATTATTTAGAGAACAACATAGAGGAGTTAAATGGCCATGTTTATATTCTTAAGGGGTGGGAAGTTGTGCTATTTTATCTGGCTGCTTATAGTGAATAGATCAAAAAAATTAAGTCACAGGGATTGGAAAATTTCCTGGCAAAGAAAGGACTCAGGATGAGCATATGTGTTTCATTCTATTAAGTTTTCTTTCTGATTTTTGTTTTCTTTCTTTTTTTAAGAGATGGCTGTGCCTGTCCTGAGTAATACTCAATTGAAAGCAAATACAGCATCAGCTAAGTTCAATCCAAGTATGGATGTCTTATACATGTTAAAATAAGGTAATCACTGTAAAATAGACAAACATTTCTTCCACTTTGCCATCTTGACAGACTCCTTTGGATATATGTAAATTGTCAATTCCTTCTGGTTTATTGCCATTGAGACTGTCAGGGTTTTTTTTTTTTTTTTTTTTGGAAGGCAGGTGTAAATAAAGCTAAGTTACTTTACAGTAAAGCAGCAAAGTAAGTTTATAAACCAGAAGTTTAATTCTCCTTTTCCAGATGCCACCTAGACACAGAAGTTACATTAGGAAACGTATCTGCCAAAGGGATCAGCTGAGGAGAAATTACCAAACTGCAGGTATAATCAACTATTCTAAAATAGTCTCTCTCACCAGGGTCTGGGAAAGCTAGCAGGAGAGTGTGTGCAGAGATGGGGGATTTGGTAGCACAACAGGGTGACTGTAGTCAATAGTAATTCAATTGCCCATTTTAAAATAACTAAAAGACTATAATGGGATTGTTTGTAACACAAAGGATAAAGATATGTACAGATATAAGGGGATGTACAAATTGAGGGGATGGATACCCCATTTTACGTGATGTGATTATTACACATAGTATGCCTGTATCAAAACATCTCATGCACCCCATAAATATATATACCTACTATATACCAAAAAAATAAAAATTAAAAATAGAATAGTCTTTCTGAATGTCAAAGAAAAGTCAAGTGCATTATAATTTTATCTGAGCTTTTCTCTCTTTCCTGTTTTTAAAGAGAGCAGGGGAGGCAGAGGTAAGTTCAATAATGTGGCTTGCATATAAAGCATTTTCCTTAGTCTGAGGTAGGATCATTGTGAAGTTTATTTCCTCTATAGTACTCTTCTTATTTTTTTGACCTACTATTCTTGCTTCCATAATCTTCTGACATGAAGCCTATCTGCCTAAATATATAATTTTCAAACTAAATAGAAAATGTGAGGGAAAATCTTTTGAAAATTCTTTTAAGTTTACATCTCTAAATTAATCCACAAAAGGAATAAATATTCAGATCTTACTCATTTCTGAAGGCATACAACTTCTCTGTGCTTTAATCAGGTAATGTACCATTTATGAATGATTCATTAATTGCTTATTAAATTAATGGATTTGAAATATGATTTATAATTTATTAGAAATTGAAAATAATATTGAAATGTGAAAATCATCATCTCTGTTAGTACTCTCAAAATAGTTACTGCACTGCCAAGGCATATAAAAACCAGGTTTGCAGCCAGGCACAGTGGATCACACCTGTAATCCCAGCACTTTGGGAGGCCGAGGCAGGTGGATCACGAGGTCAAGAGTTCGAGACCAGCCAGTTTGACACCAGCCTAGCCAACAGGGTGAAACCCCGCCTCTACTAAAAATACAAAAATTAGCCAGATGTGGTGGCAGGTGCCTAGAATCCCAGCTACTCAGGAGGCTGAGGCAGGAGAATTGTTTGAACCCAGGAGGCAAAGGTTGCAGTGAGCCAAGATCGTTCCCCTGCATTCCAGCCTAGGCAACAAAGCAGGACTCCATCTCGGGGAGGGGGGCGGAAAGGTTTGCTCTCGGCAACAATTCAGGCATAATAAGCTCTGATTATGGCTACTAGTGAGTACAAAATAGATAATGTACCATGTGAAATATAAAATACTGTCAGATATATCACAATAATGCAAAAAAAAAAAAAAGCAAATTCTTATACTTATGTTAAAGCCTCTAGATTGCTCTATTCATCATTAGTAGCAACTTCTCAGGGCTTTATTCTGGGATATTGAGATCCCAGTGTCAGTGAGTCTCTACATGTTCTGTCAACAAATAATCTTGGTGTCTCTCTCTTTGAACTACAGAACCATCTTGACTGACTTCTTAGAAAGGAACACCAGATTAGCCAGGTGAGAAGAGAAAAGGTAAATGCATTTTTTATACTCATTTTGGTATAGTGTAAAAGATCTGAGATTTAGACCCAAATTGATGTGGGTTCCATTCCCAGTATCTGCCACTTACCACAAATGTGATACTGAGAAAGTCTAGTAACTCCTATGAGTCCCAGTTTTCTCATCTATAAAATAAAGTCAGTATAGGATTGCTTTGAGGATTAAATAAGGTAAAGTATGCCTGGCACCAATGTAGCAAATCCTTAAGTAATGATACTCCCCATCCTCCTTCCATTCCATTTACATTTTCAGCCTCCAGTTAAAAAGGATACTTGGTCTTTAAGGATATGATTATGTTCTTCTTCCTCATCTGAAAGCATCTGACAGATAAGAGATGTTCAATAAGCCCCTTGTCAAACCTCCATGTGTCTCACCAGACTGCAGGCATTCATTGTGGCATAACCCCTCTCACCTATTACCCGATTCCATCCATAGATTCCAGTCTGTGAAGCAGACTGACTCTGACTTCCTCATTCCTCACTTCAGAAGCAGTGAGTCAGGCTGAGATAACAGCGGAATGCAATAGCCAGTTGGTTTAAACAGCACCCACTTTAGGGTAGATGAACACGAAAGTGTACTAGTAAAGATATACGTATTAGGGAGGATGAAATTTTAGAAATTATACCCCCTTGTTTGTTGATTCAATCTCTTGTTTCAACCAAAACTAGAAAGTGATGATTATAATTGTGGGTACAGGTAGGACTCATTTAAAAATGACATTTTTAAAATTTTTCAAGGCCAAACTTGAGTGAATTTGTGTGTTACACTTTCAACAGTCATAAAACTAAGATTAGCAGAAACAAAAATAATTTTGCATCTCTTATTCATAAAATTTATATGCTGTGTAACCCTATAAAGTTAAGCATCACCAGCCTCACATGTTCTGCTTTGTGTTATTCATCAGTGGATATGTGAATAAAAGTATATTTTAAGACACACTGTTTGTAATAACATTTTTAACGAGATAATACTTCTGAAAATATTAAACCAATGTATTTTTCATTCATCATAAATTCACTTCCTTATGATTCTTCACCCATTAAGTAATATTTATTACTTCAGGGAGTTGTTGAGTATTTCCTAAAACAAATAAGTCATTATTCAACTTTAAGCTTCAAAATTAAATTATTCCTGCTTCATGCTAGATTACAGTCTTGTGAACCAAGTTTTGCTGTGAGAAATATGTTTTCTAAATTCCAAAATCTTTTTATATTGCAGAAGTAAAACGTGGATTGTCAGAGCTTAAATTTTTACTCTCAGCCTTGGTACTCAGAGAAGGAAAGCTCAGACACACAGAAATAGAAAGGAAATGTGCTATGTGGGGAGGACTTCCAGAATTCTGGGAGAGATCAAATTAGGGTAGCATTACTTGGGTCCCTGAGATGGAGTTAGGTGTTCTCATCATCCTGGAGAAAAGATGGAAGAAAGGGTAATGAGAAAGTAAGAAATGGCATGCAGTAGGAGAATATACTTCTTCACATTTAGAACTATAGTTGGAGAATGTCTCAGAGCCACTGGGCTGACCAAAGTAGAGCAGACACAGGAATGTGGCATGTTAAGGCAGGGATGGTACCCACATCCCTGCCTCCATGTGGTATCCACACGCCTGCTTCCATGTGGTACCCATATCCCTGCCTCCATGTGGTACCCACATCCCTGCCTCCATGTGATATCCATACCCCTGCTTCCATGTGGCACCCACATCCCTGCCTCCATGTGGTATCCAAACCCCTGCTTCCATGTGGTACCCACACCCCTGCCTCCATGTGGCACAGCAGAAATTCAGACCTAAAGAGTTCTTAGGGGTTGGGGTGGGGGGTATTTACCAGGTAGCTAAGAATTAAGAAGCAACTTTTTCAGAGGGTTGAGGGGAGAAGAAATGAGGTGGAAAGCAGTTGGAGAGCAGATGGAAAGTGCACTGAATCTCAGAGGTGAGCCATTCAAGCAGACACCAAACTGCCACACCCCAATCCAAAGTCAGTGAGAACCAACATGAGGTCCAGACGCTTCTCCTGCCATCACAATGTTACTTGAACTTTGCCTTATATCAAGAGTCACTCAAGGAGAAGAAAAGAAATGGAATGAAGGGAAGGAATAGGTACCTTCCCCATCTTTACCAAACTGTTTTACACTGAAGAAGTAATCTTAAATGGGCTATTTTGTAGTGAGTGCTGTTTGGTGTTTTCTACTGAGTAGAAATAGGAGTTGTTGATAAGTCATATAAATTAATTTATGCACATCTGAGTTACACCCTTTACTAACCTTTGGAGGACCAATCAAGAGAATCTGGTCTGCCCTAAGCTAATGGCTTAAACTGTATGAATTAGAAATTAAAACACCATTTGCCCACTCACAAGTTGATATATCCACATTTTCAAAAATAGAACATAGTCTTCAATTACCTCTATAAAATGCTATCAAGTGTTTCTCTATATCCATTATGTGCATGTGCATGCATGTGTGCATGTATGTGTGTGTGCATATGTGTGTGTGTTGCAACTCTTGTGTTTAAGGGCTTCAGTAGCAGAGGCATGGATCAAATTCATTCTTTATTTTGTTCAAAAGAGAGTAAAGGCGTGAATATGCAGATATCCTAATCAGCCTAACGTCTGGAGCTGCAAAGTAACAAGCTACATTAGGATTAATTTATATTGTACAATAAAAGAGCTCCAAAAAACTATTTCAAATCAATGCTATTAATCAAAACTAAAGATTTGTTTTTAATTCAGTAGATCTTGACAATAATGTATTGAGCATTCTCAAAAGTAACCCATCAAAAACAGTGATTTAAATTTAGTTGCCCTAGAAACAGACCATAAGATAAGGATTTGAGTGAGTCCAAATGGCTTATTAGGGCGCTGATCCCAATAGGACCAGTAATGGAGTGGTAAAGAGAGAGAAGAAATGGAAGGAAATTAATACAGAGTAAGATAATATGGAGGGGATCACTGTGGGTAACTGAGGCTCAATTCCACTGAGAACTTCTGAGTGAACAGATCCCTCCTCAGCCCTTGAGCACCAAAGGATGAAGAAGCCAGTATTTATTCTCCAGTTACCAAGCTTCATGAGCTGAGGGCCACTGCTGTGAGCATCAACTCCCCAGGACTTCTGATATGTCCCAGGCAGGCACCAAGCATACAAGGAAAGCATTAAAGCACAGCAAAAAACACGTGCAGTAGAAAGCCATCAGTGGGCACAGGGACAAGACAGCCAACAATGTTAATTAGGCATTTGGGAAACCTAAAAGTAGAAACAAGTGAAACAGGCATTTTTAGAAGCAGCAAAAAATGTCTGTGTTACTGAATGAAAATTAACCCTTGAAGTCACTATTGTTCTGGTAAAGTCTATACAATATGTAACCTTGTAATTATATGACCTTATCAGAGAAAATTTGTTTAGCTTATAGATTTGCACTATCATCTTGACTAATTGGTCTTTGACATTCCATTCAACTAAGTAGATTCAATTTTTTTAAAATTGACTGCAGGAATCCAAAGTAAACTGTGAAAGCTAAAATTCTTCCGTGCATATGCCTTAAAAAAACTGAGGTTCAAGGTAGCCCAGTTATATTTAAGAAATGAAAAGAAAGCAAATTTTAAAACTCATAGGTGCTTGAGATTTATAGTGCTAGTTGAGATTTATAGTGCCAGGTCAGTGGAAAGAAGCCAGAAAGATCTTCTCATTGAGTGTCTTTAGAACTAAAGTTCAAATTGCAATTATTAATGATTTAAGAAACATACCTCTGCCTTTGAATTATTTAAATTAAATATACAACTTTGGTTAAAAATCTGTTTTATAAGGCTGCTTTATTCATCTCCATGGGCAATCTATTTGGAATGAGAAGTTCTGGGGAAAGTCTTGAAAGGGAAAAGAGCATGTGTGTGATTCTTTGTTTTTTGTTTGTCTGCCCAAAAGAAAAATTAGTTTCAGCACTGGTTATGACATTATCTCCACTATTTCTGGGGTCAAAATAGGTGTGCTTAATATATTCAAACCTAGAGTAAAAGTAAGCTCTAGAATTTACAAAAGGAAATATTTTTGGTGATGTCAGTAATAAGAATAGGAGACAAAATCTGAGAGATATCCAAGGAATGTGCCCTCATGCTCTTCCCGGTAGACTGACCCAGTTATTTAGGAGATATTGGCAACCAAAACGGAGAGACTAAGCGTTATTAAGCCCTTAGGAACTAGACAAGTTCTACCCACTCTCCTAAAATTACATGTACAATTTCTTGTATGGAAAAGTAGCACTTAGTAGAAGAGGAAAATTTAGATAAAAGTCTGGATCTAGTTCCTTACTCACATATCTGGCGCTAATGTTCCATTTTGATTAATAAATATCTGAAAACATTACCTATGTCTTTAAATACAGATACTCTTTAAATGTTTGAGTATTTTTTACAAACTGCATTGTTTAGAAAAATAATTTTATAAAATAAACTAGTAAGTACATTGCTAAAACTCCCTTGAATATTGCTGTATCTCTTCAATACAGCATATTTAGCAGAATATAAAACAATAAATAAGGCCTGAGGAAACTGGCATGCAGGTCAGTGTAAAGAAGCCAGAAAGATCTTCTCATTGAAAGAAGCCTGTAAAGGAAATTTATGGTACAGAAAACATAACCATGACTCCTGCTGCTGCCCTCAAGTAACAAACATATCCAAATGCTGTTGTCTATTTAAAATAAAAACATTTAAAATTCATAGCAATTATTTTTACAGTAAAATAATTAATGCTTGAACTAGCAAGTTATTTACCCTACTTAAAAAGAAACCTGTTTACTATCCCTTATTGATTACTAAAGTCAAATGATACCAAACTATACATGAAAATTAATATTTATTTGGAAGAAATCTGAATAAAAACTAGCAACTTCTAAGATAGTAAAAAGGTCATTTATCAACTTCTAATTGAAAAGTACACCTAAATTGCCTGTTACTATTTACTAATTAACTAACTGCCAAGTGATAACAGCCCATTTATCCTAATTTTTAGGTTTTCAGTAAATAATTTCTATACCATTAGACTACACTATTATGTATTTTTAAAAAAGGAGAAAGAGGAGAAGGAAGAAGAGGAGGGAATGGAATAGGAGAGGAAGAAAGTGGTTATCACAGTATTTTACAGTGGTAAACATCCAAAAGTGTTACTTTTACCTAATCAAATCTTGTTCACATTTCTATGATCATAAAGAGTGACATATGGAAAAACATAAAGATGTGATATTGAATTGCATTTTTTATGGAATACACCTGCTGTTTTTTTTTTTTTCCAGCTTTGAGTAGGTAAGGGAAATCCACTAGTCTTCAAGAGTCTAACCTCTAGGATGTCTTGAGATTAATTGTTGTATCTAGAATTACCATAGCAAATTTATATTAACCAGAGCTCCACAGAAATATTTAATTATTTCCTCTTAGTGTAATGCTTTTGTTTCTGATTGAAACTTTTGTATTCATATTTATTTGCAAAATTTCCACCTTTATAAATATGCAGTTAATACTTCTCAATTTTATGAACTACTTGAGATCCTTCAGATCTATAACAATGGTTTGTAAGATATGATGAGTCTTCTCCATAAAAATCATTCTCAATGTAAGATATTTACTGAAAAGGTATCTATTCATTCATTACTGATATGTATTTATCTAAATTAAGCTTTTATAATAAAGTGCTAAATGTGAAATGGAGTATCACTGCAATGATCTTAAATTATATTAGGAAGACATATAATGAACAAGTAAACAAAACAGGAACACAGTTATATGTGATATAACAGTATTATGAGGTATGATGTGATAGATATTACAAAGTTGTATCTGAGCTAAAATCTGAACATTAAAAAGAAAGCTACCATCCAAAGAGCAAAGAAGGAAAGAACACAAAAAATATGGCAAAAAAAAGACAAAAAAAGCAAATGAAAATCATGACCAATAGTATTACTATGAACTTAAAGAAATTAATGAAATAAGAAGTCTGACAAATCATTTTAAATGCAAGGGGAAATAAAACAGGAACTGGCAAAGCTGAAGAAAGGAGTGTAAGAGTAAGATGAATTGAAGGTTTCATTAGAATGAGCAACTTTGAAAATACAGTGAGATTCATGAAGAATTTACTGAGTTAACAAAATAAAATTCAAATTAAGAATTCACAGTTATTAGAGAGAGTGTAATAGATATGGAAGAGTCAATACACACATAATTGGAATATCCCAAGAGAGTAACTAAATTAACAGAATCCAAAAACTTAAAAATAAAAGTTGTAAATCAATAAAACTTTCCAGAAATAACATAATAATTGGATCTATAGGTTAAAAGTGTCTATTTTATCCTAGAAAAATCAACACAGAATAATCAATGTATATGAGTAAAATTATTAGACTTCAAAAATGAAGAAAGCACTTTTTGGATACTCAGGAAACAAAATCAGAAAACCAAATTATTCAGAACAAAAAAAAATATCAAGCAGAAGTTTCAGACTGATCCACAGTAACATTAAAAACTAGATGACATGTTATCTACCCAGAGGAAAAGAAGTTGTTATACAAAAAATATATTTGCACACACATGTTTATAGCAACACAATTCATAATTGCAAAAACATGGAACCAACCCAAATGTCCATCAATCAATGAGTGGATAAAAAAACTGTGATACATATATATATAATTATATATAAATTATATATAAATTATGTATTTATATATAAAATGTAACTTCATATGTATAAATTATATATTCATATAAACAAATTTTTAATATGTACATTGATATGTATATTTGTATATAAATTAAATTTTACATATAAAATTACATGTTTTAGCATATATTCTATATATCTTACATATATATATAAAATATATATATATATACAATGTAATACTATTCAGCCATAAAAAGGAATGAATTAATGGCATTTGCAGCAACCTGGATGAGATTGGAGACTATTATTCTAAGTGAAGTAACTCAAGAACGAAAAACCAAACATCATATGTTCTCATCATAAGTGGGAGCTAAGCTATGAGACTGCAAAGGCATAAGAATGACACAACAGACTTTGTGGATTCAGGGGACAAGTGTGGGAAGTGGGTGAGGGATAAAAGACTACAAATAGGGTACAGTGTATACTGCTCTGCTGATGGGTGCACCAAAATTTCACAGATCACCACAAAAGAACTACTCATGTAACCAAATACCACCTGTTCCCCAATAACCTATGGAAATAAAAAAAAATTTTAAACAAATAAACTAGATGACCTGGAGAAACACCTCCAAGTTCCTGTAGAAAAAAAAAAAAAAAAAACAAACAGGGGCTAAGAATTTTATATCAAGCCAAACTGCCTTTTATGTATTAGTGCAACAATAAGAACTCAAGAAATATAATTCTATGAACTTTCCTGAAACTATTAGTAGGTTATCCTCCCCTGTGAGGAGTACTAAATGAAGACTGCCATGTTTTGTCTTTATGGCTTCTCAATTTTGTTGTTCTGCTCCAACCACCTTCTATTATTTTGTTACCACTCAATTTCAAAAAGTGAAGTCACTCTTACTGCTTTCTGACTGAGAATCCTTTCATGTCTCTGTTAACTAAAATATAAATATAGAAACTATGGCAAAATACATTTATTTAACTGTATGACTGTGAATAAAACAATTTTCGAGATTGTTGTTACAGAATAGAACAAATTTTTACCTTTATTGTTATTTACAAATACTGTAAAACGCATTTGAAAAAGAGAAGGAAGAGAAGATTGACACATAGCAAATGAGTTGATGTCTTTTATAGAAATCCTAATTGATTTTATGCTGACCAATCAAGAAATAGAGTGTACCAGTGAAGACAGACTAGGTTAAGTTGCAATATCAATCTCCAAATCTCAGTGACTTAACAAAGCAGTTTAGTTTCACATTCAAGTTAAATGCCCATCCTGGGTGAGTTGTGGCTTTTCTCTACATTATCTTCACTCCAACACAGACTGACACAGAACCACAATCTGAAACACAACAGACTTAATGGCGGAGGAAGAGGATCTCATATCAGTATTGTCACTTCTCTTCACAACTCAATGGCTAGAATTCATCACAGGGTCTCACTGAAACACAAAGTTATCAGGAAAGGCAATCTTATTATGTGTCCAGAATGACAGAACTGAAATATATGGCAAACAGCCACTAGTTGTTATCATACCAAGATGTAAGTATATTTAACTAAATTAGATGTAATACCAAAATGACCAAGAAAAAAATAATGAGGTAAAATTGGGAAGTGGAGGAGAGAGGAAGAAAATCAGGAAGATTAAAGGAAGGCAAAGTATATTTATAGAGGGGAGTTGGTGAATTTTGCTTAATGAAACCAAGAACTGAGTATACAATAGTTCTATACTGTCCAATCAAGTAGCCATTAGCCACATGTAGTTAAATTTAAATTAATTAAAATGAAATAAAGTTTTAAATTCAGTTCCTGAGTCACACTACCCACATTCTAAGTGATCAATAGCAACATGTGGTCAGTGGCTATTGCACTGAATAACACATGTATATAGATTTTGATCACTTTAGAAAGTTCTCTTTTACAGCATTGCTATCAATATTTGCTGCTACAAAATTTTTTAAATAAAGGGAAACAATTACACTTTAAATTATAAAAATGAAAATAAAAATAGGCAAGAGCTACCAAAACACAACCAAATAGTAAAAGATAAAACTTTTTAACAGAAATTACAATATAAAATATAATAAACTTAAATATCAACATATGTATCATACAAATATATTTGACTATAAAATTCAACATACTCAGAGAAAGTTATTTACAGAAACTCAATTATTTATAAACATGAGAAATAAAAATTGCCTATATTTTTTAATGCTTATCATGATCCAGGCAACTAACATAAGCATGTAGCATATATTATCTTAGGTAATTATCATAACAAGCCTATGAGATAGGTAGTATTAATGTATTTGTTATATGTATAATAAAACCAAGATACTATATTATTAAATAACAAAGATTACAAAGGTTAAAAGTAGCAGAGACTAACTGTGAAGCCAGCCTGATTCCAGATCTTGTCCTCTTGACCCATTTACCAAAATTGGCCATGAACTTGAATATAAAGCAACAAATTTTACAATCAAAATAGTATACAGTATGTTCTCTGACCCCAGTGGAATCAACCAAGAAATCAGAAAAGACAACTAGAAAGTTCCTAACTGACTGAAATTTTGTAAATACACTGTAAATAAAGCATTGGTCAAATAGTAACTTTGAAGCCAAAATTTTAAAATATTTAAGCTGAATTATTAAAAAGAGACCACAAATCAAAACTTGTGTGATTCTTTGAGGTCAGGAGTTCAAAACCAGCCTGGCCAACATTATGAAACCCCACCTCTATTAAAAGTACAAAAATGGCAGGGTGTGGAAGCTCACACCTATAATCCTAGCATAGCATTTAGGGAGGCCGAGGCGGGTAGATTACCTGAGGTCAAGAGTTTGAGACCAGCCTAGCAAACATGGAGAAACCCCATCTCTACTAAAATACAAAAATTATCCTGGCATGATGGTGGGTGCCTGTAATCCCAGCTACTCGAGAGGCTGAGTCAAGAGAATTGCTTGAAACAGGGAGGCAGAGGTTGCAGTGAGCTGAGATTGCACCACTGCACTTTAGCTTTGGTAAAAAGAGTGAAATGCCATCTAAAAAATAAAAACTAATTTTAAAAAATTAGCCAGGTTTGGTGGTGTGAGCCTGTTTTCCCAGCTACCCAGGAGGCTGAGGCAGGAGAATCACTTGAACCCAAAGGCAGAGGCTGCAGTGAGCCAAAATAGTGCCACTACATTCCAGCTGGGCAACAGAGAGAGACTCTGTCTCAAAAACAACAAATTTGTGTGATTCACCTAAAGCAGTGTTTAGTGGGAAATGGGAAGCCTTAAATGTACATTTCAGAAATGAAGAAAGATTAAACATCAATTTTCTAAGCTTCCACTTCAATAAGTTTAAAAAATAAAAGTAAAGCAAACCTTGAAAAGGGAAAGGAAAGAATAACAAAGGAGAGCTGAAATCAACAAAAGAGAAAATCACACTTACAGTAGAGAAAACCAACAAAACCAGAAGCTGGTTTTTTAAAATCAATTATAACATTGGTCTTCTAAATATACAATCACATCATCTGCAAATAGAGACAATTTGTCCAAAACAAGATTTAACAAAAAAGAGGAATATAATTTTATTCAAGATCATAAAATGATTTAATAAATATACCAATACATTAGATGATTTAGATAGAATTAATAAATTCCTCAAATAAATTTAGCTAAACTGATTTATTAAAAAATGAACATCTGAAAACTCTTATATTATTAAAGAAATTGAATCTATTATTGAAAACGTTCCCTCTCACACACACTTAAACCTAAATCCTAGATAGAGTCACTGGTAAAGACTTCAGGACTTAGGCAAAGGCAAGGACTTCACAACTAAAACACCAAAAGCATTGGCAACAAAAGCCAAAATAGACAAATGGGATCTAAGTAAACTCCAGAGCTTCTGTACAGCAAAAGAAACAATCATTAGAGTGAACTAGCAACCAACAGAATGGGAAAAAGTTTTTGCAATCTACCCACCTCACAAAGGGCTAATATCCAGAATCTACAAATAACTAAAACAGATTTACAAGAAAAAAACAAATAAACCCATTCAAAAGTGGGCAAAGATATGAACAGATACTTTTCAAAAGAAGACATATATGAGGCCAACAAACATATGAAAAAATGCTCATCATCACTGGTCATTACAGAAATGCAAATCAAAACTGCATTGAGATACCATCTCACACCAGTTAGAATGGTGATCATTAAAAAATCTGGAGACAACAGATGCTGAAGAGGATGTGGAGAAATAGGAACACTTTTACACTGTTGGCAGGAGTGTAAATTAGTTCAATCATTGTGGAAGACAGTGTGGCCATTCCTCAAGGACCTAGAAATAGAAATTCCATTTGACCCAGCAACCCATTACTGGGTATATACCCAAAGGATTATAAATTATTCTATTATAAAGAAACATGCACATGTATGTTCATTGCGGCACTGTTTACAACAGCAAAGACCTGGAACCAATCCAAATGCCAATCAACGATAGACTGGACAAGGAAAATGTGGCACATATACGCCATGGAATTCTATGCAGCCATAAAATATGATGAGTTCATGTCCTTTCTAGAGACGTGGATGAATCTGGAAACCATCATTCTCAGCAAACTGACACAAGAACAGAAAATAAAACACCTCATGTTCTCATTCATAGGCTGGTGTTGAACAATGAGAACATATGGACATAGGGAGGTGAGCATCACACACTGAGGTCTGTTGGTGGGGACTAGGGGAGGGACAGTGGGGGATCGGGAGATTGGTGAAGGATAACATGGGGAGAAATGCCAGATAGAAATGATGGGGGGATGGAGGCAGCAAACCACATTGCCATGTATGTACCTATGCAACAATCCTGTATAATCTTCACACGTACCTCAGAACCTAAAGTACAATTACATATATATGTATATATATATATATATGTATATATATATATATATGTATATATATATGTGTGTGTATATATATATATATGTATATGTATATATACTTTTTTTTTTAAAGAGAGAGATGAGGTTTTGTCATGTTGCACAGGCTAGTCTTAAACTCCTGGGCTCATGTTCTGCCTGCCTTGGCCTATCTAAGTCCTAGGATTTTGGGCATGGTCACACCTGGCCTCACAGATCTTTCTTATGCTTGATTAGTTCTAGTGACCTTGATCAAATCTATCAGCATTCTCTATTGCATTTATCATTTTGTTCATCATAATTTTCAGCTTCAGAATTTTTGGGTGTTTTGTAAAATTTGAATCTTTAGTTTAAATTTCTCTTTTTTGTCATTTATTGTTTTCTTTACTTAGTTAACTTGTTTCTTTGTAATTCCTTGAAATTCACTGAGCTTCCTTAAAAATAATTCATTTTAAATTCTTTTTCAGACAAGTTGTATATCTTTATTTCTTTTGGTTTCGTTACTGAAATATTTTTGTGTTCTTTTGATGCTGTTGTGTCTCTTTGGTTGTTCACGTTTCCTGTAGCCTTAGATTGAGGTTAGTGCATTTGAAAAAATATGGATATACTTCCGTCTTTGCAGACTGGCTTTGTCTAGGGAAGTGTTCACCAGGTAGGTGTTCATGTTCCAGGCATAATCTAAGAGTGAATTTGCTGCTGAAATCCAAGGGAGTTACTTTGTGCCTGATTCAGCATGTGTGCAATCACAATACCTGTGTCTTTAGGGTTTGGCTTTAAGTTTAGATTTAGTGGGGTGAACCTGCTAATTCAGTCTTCAGAGATGGGCTTAAATCCTGAATTTACATGGGAGGCCTTGGAGCCCATATCTCTATAAGCCAGCCTGAAACCTAGGTCCATGAAGGTGAACCTGTCACTGGAATGGGTCCAGAGCTTCAGTCTGAAGGCTCTGGCAAGGTCCTGAGATGAGCTGCTGCTGAATCTGTCCTGCAGACTCTGACAAAGCAATGGATGAATGGAGTATGTTTGAAGACACAGGCTTGCCTGTCAGCACAGCTAGGGGACCCCGCCAGAGTCAACAGCAGCCCCAATAAGCCACAACACTCAAATTTATTTAGTACAAATTTAATGACAAGAGGAAACACCATTTGTGGGTAATTAACATTGTCAACCACCCGAGTAGAGAGCAGTCTTGGGCACAAATAATCAGAGGTCAGTTTTAGGACAACATAAGTAAACAAGCTATTTAGATAAACTCCTCTACATTCCCTTGTTATCTGCTCTTTGTTATTAGCTCAAGGTAAGAGGATTAGGCTGCCTTCAGCCATAATCCTTTCCCAAAGCTTTTGCAAAACCTTCTGCCCTTCCAAGGTTTGCATCTTTCCTGTAATTTTTCCCACCACCCTGACCAATCTCCTACAAGCTTGGTGCGTGAAACTAATGGGATAAGCTTAGAGCTCAAGTCAGCAAGGACTGGCCTGGAACTGAGTCAGGCCTTGAACCTTAGTCCATGGAGGTGAGTATGGGTCCTGGGCACATGAGGACTGGCCTGCTGACTGTGTCTTCAGAAGTGGTGTTAGAGCCTATATCCACAAGATTTAGATAGGCACTTTGGTCTACATGGGCATGTCTGGTCACTACATATGCTAGAACAAGTTTAGACACTGAGTCCCTGAAGTCTGGGATCATGGCGACCACCTTGTAGCCTGTGACCAACCTTATGCTCTGGCCAGCATGAAGCCTGGGTCCATGGGGGCTAGTCTGACACCTAAAATCTTGGGTGGTTACCTGGTGCCTTGAGCTACTTGAGGTAGCCTGGAGACCAAGACTGTTGGATTTAACCTGGAATCTTGTCCACTAGTGTCAGATTGGAGACGGGTTGCGCAGATGCTGGCCTAGAGGCTAGCTTCATGAGCACTTACCTGAGTCTGAGAGCCTCTGGGGCTAGCATGGGAACTGGATACACTAGGGTACACATGATGCCTGGGTATGTGGAGGCCAGTCTAGTTTGGGGATCCACTAACAGAACCAGAACTTGGGTCTGCTGAAGCATAGGGCTACAGGGGCCAGCCTGGATGATGCAACTGCAATAATCAGTCTGGCACTGGATAGGGCAGGACCTGTTTCCATAGATGACTGTCTGGTGCTTGAGATGAGAATGCCAACCTGTCACTGTGGTGAGTCTGAAGCCTGGTGCCACAGGGGCTGACTTGAAGCTCTGCGGGCCTGAAGTCTGTATTTTAGGGGCTTGACTGGAGGCTGGATACTTGAGTGCCATCCTGATGACTAGAACTGATGTTACAAGCCTGGTGTTTGGCATGCATGATGTCCAGTTTTGTGGGGAGCAGCCTGATTTTGGAAGCAGTTCAGAGCATGGGGCCACTTGGCTCAGCCAGACAGTGCTGCTGGTATCAGCTGATTTTAGGTGGGGCAACCCAGAAATAAAGTCTGCCAAGAAGGCCTGGAACATGGAGATGTAGAATCCAGCCTAGTTTCAGGGCAGTCCTGAAGGTACAGTCTGATAATCTTCCTCTCATCCTTCCCCAAGGAGACCTCTGGCCTCAAATGGCTAGGTGTCCAGGAAGATGTTTGCTGCAGGTGTGGAGCCTTCATAAAGGACCTCTGCTAGGGCAGTGCAGAAGGGAAATGTAGGGTTGGAACCCCACACAGAGTCTCCACTGGGGTACTGCCTAGTGGAGCTGTGAGAAGAGGGCCACTGTCCTCCGGACCCTGGAATGGTAGATCAACTGAGAGCTTGCACTTGTGCACCTGAAAAAGCCACAGACATTCAATGCCAGCCCAGAAAAGCAGCTGAGAGGGAGGCTGTACCCTGCAAAGCCACAGGGGAGGAGTTGCCCAAGGCCATGGAAGCCCACTGTTTACATCAGCATAACCTGGATGTGAGACATGAAGTAAAAAGAGATTATTTTAGATCTTTAAAGTTTAATGACTGTCCTGTTGGATTTCAGACTTGCATGGAGCCTGTAGCACCATTTTTGGGGACCAATTTCTCCCATTTGGAGTAAGTGTATTTACCCAATACCTGCACTCCCATTGTATCTAGGACGTAACTAACTGACTTTGGATTTTACAGGATCATAGGTGGAAGAAACTGGCTTTGTCTCAGATGAGACTTTGGACTGTGGACCTTGAGTTAATGCTGAAATGAGTTAAAACTTTGAAGGACTGTTGGGAAGGCATGATTGGTTTTGAGTTGGGAGGACATGAGATTTGGAAGAGGCTAGGGGTTAAATGGTAGACTTAGGATTTGTGTCCCCAACAAAATCTCATTTTTGAATTCAAATCCCATATTCCTCACATGCTGTGGGAGTAACCTAGTGGGAGGTAATTTAATCGTGGGGGAAGTTTCCCCCATGCTATTGTCATAATAATGAGTTAGTTCTCATGAGATCTGATGGTTTTATAAGTGCTTGACATTTCCCTGATGTCATTCTTATTCTCCCTCCTGTTGCCATGTTAACAGGTGCCTTCTGCCATGATTGTAAGTTTCCTGAAGCCTCCCCAGCCATGCAGAACTATGAGTCAATTAAACCTCTTTTCTTTATAGATTACCCAGTCTTAAGTATTTATTAATAACACCATGAGAATTCACTAATATAGATGGTGGCAGCCTAGAGTCAGGGGCTGTATGGGTATGCACAGTGCTGTGTTATACTGGGCTGGTGGGATAGAGGCAAAGCCATCCTAAGCAAATGGTATCTCTCTCAATGTTGTGTTGCCTGGAATTTGCAGAAGGATGATGTGGGTAGTGTAAAACTATCATTTCTACTTTCTTCAATGCATCTTTTCTCATTTCTGTGCTATACCTAGATAATGTATTCTTTCATCTGGTTTTCTTAGTTCTTGTGTAGGTATTTTCATGTGGGAATAATTGGTTAAATTGATGTTTATGTGGGAAGATAAGTATTGAAAGATTTTTTTGTTGTTGTTGTATTGCTCACTGTTGTTTTAACTGAGGATTGTAATTCACATTTAAAAGTAGATATATCAGAGGAATAAGCTAAAAATCAGTTTATACAATATCTTAACTTAAAAAATTAACACGTACACTTCTACATTTATACAAACTGTAAAATTATAATTAGGAATTCAAATAAAAATCAGCATTAATGTGTTTGAGGGAAGTCTGCAGAAATGTCAGGATGTACTGGTAAATGTTAGTCTAAAACAATGATTGGTCAGCTTTCAAAGAGATGAATTCTGTTGGCAATAAAAAGCAAGGAGAAAGCACTATTAAGTTATTTTTCACAAGAAGGAAAGAAGCCTTATATGTCAGTATCTCACAGTGGTGGTTCACTTAAGTAATGGTTGTAGAAAAGGAGGCATTTTTAAAAAGAGGCATTTTAAAAAAGGAGAATGGCATGGAGTGGAAAATTGCTCATGTGACATTACAAAGTAGAAATTATGCAATAAATTTTAGACTTCTCTTCTAAGTTAAATAGATTATATTAATAACTCAGGGTTCTTCAAAAGTCATCTCATTCATGTAGTGGCAAAGATTTGTCCATCAAATAAAGAACACAAAGGAATGGCATACTGTATACTTTCAATTGTTTCAGGTGGCAAATATTAAGAAGTTTAATTGCACTAAATATCAGAGATATATATTTGATTTTTACATAAACAACTCTGAAAATGAATGTACTACTTATGTGCAACATCATGAACAAATAACAATAACAATGTTGTGTCAAAAAAAAGCACGTCCATTAAAACAATACATAGTATAAGTATTGACTTTACATAAAGTTTAACAAGTTATTTTACTTGTATAGTAAAATCAGCGTTAGGGTTTTGGACAGATATCTGCAGAAATGCTGGTTTAAAAGTATCAAAATAGAATGTGTATTTATACTTATATAAAAATATATTTTACAAAATAAACTTTTTGTATATTTAAACAATATACTTCTTGAATGATGTAATGAGGAGCTGTGTGCCCTTTCCCCAGCAAAACGATGATTTTAACTGGTGAAAATAACTTGAAAATAATCTACCATATGAAGTCTTTTAAAATAGTCCTGAAAATAAAAAACAAATGGAGACATAATCATTCAAAGAAATTTACTAAATTTCCTAAAACCAAACATCTAGCATATGAGCTAAAACCTGTTATTAACCCACCTACTTCCATTTCTCCATCCTAACTATGTTTTACAGAAGATATAGCTTGGACACTCTTCTCTGGGTATGTGCTGTCAAAAAGGTGGAGCTTCTGTCTCCTCTGAATTCCCAGTATAAAACTATATGTTCACAGTGCAAGGGGCAGACCATCGTTGGCATTTCTCAGCCTCCGCCAAGCCCCATCTCACCAGCAATTTGTTAAAGACAAGTGTGGTTAAGGGAATCAGGTTTCTCTTCTCTGATCCATTCTTTACTTATAAGGTGAAACATCTATCCTAGGTACAGTAGTGTCAGTCCAGTTAGCCTTGCTGTAAAGAAATAACTGAAGCTAGGTAATTTATAGAAAAAATTTATTTTTTACATAATTCTGCTGTATAAAAGATTGAGCATCTGATGAAGGCCTCAGCCTTCTTCCGCTTATGGTAAAAGATAAAACAGAGCTGGCATGTGCATAGAACTCATGGTAAGAAAGGAAGCAAGTGGAGGAGGACATTCAAGGCTCATTTTAACAACCAGCTCTCATAGAAAATAGTAAAGTGAGAACTCACTCATACTCCTCTAGGAAGGGCATTAATCTATTATTAAGAGATCCACTCCCACACCCCAAATGACTCTCATTACTCCCCACCCTCAACATTAGGGATCAAATTTTAACCTGAGGTTTAGGGTGACAAAAATTCAAATGAAGTAAGTAAAGTAAGATAGAAGAAATAATTTGGGCCCCAATATTTGCAGTGGAAGAAATAATGTGGACCCCAATATTTGAAGTAGCCTACTGCAAATTATTTATTCTACCTTATTTTGCTTACTTTGTGAACTCTAATAGAAGACTCTAGACAACAACCACATATCCAATGGTAAAAAATAGAAAGGTAACTGGCTCAGAAAGTAAGACAGTAGACAAATAAATACACAACAGCACCAACCAGTGGAATTGAGGGAAATAAATAATGGGTATCAGTATCTAGAATTGGTTAAATATACTATCTCATATGTCCATATTTAAACAAAGAAAAAAATGACACATACACAAAAATTAAATAATAGTGTCTTGTACACAAAAATAAAAGCAACAGAATTTTCTTTGATGTTCCTAGATGACAGACATAGTGGATTTTAAAAAATCAAAAAAGCTGTAATAAGTATATCTAATGACTAAAAATCATACTTAAAAACTTAAGAAAATTATGGTGACAATGTCTCATCATATGGAAAATATCAATACAAAAATATTTAAAGATTTTATTTAAAAACTTAAAGAGTTTAGAAGTAGAATAACCAGAATACAAAATTCATTAGCAAAGTGAATTTAGAAACACATAAAATGAATTAGGCAGCATGACCAAGTAAAATTTATCGCAAGAATGCAAAATTGTTTCACATCTGTAAACCACCTAATCTAATACATTATATTAGTAGGATAAAAACCAAAATTACATAATCATCTCAGTAGATGCAGAACAGCATTCAGAAAAATATCCAACACGCTTTTGTGATAGTAACACTCAATAAAATAGGAACAGAAGAAAATTTCCTCAACCTGATAATGGGAATCTGTGAAAATTCCACAGCTAACATTATATTTTATGGTGACTAGATAACTCCAGATACCTTACCCTTAATACCAGTAACAACACCAGGATGCATTGTCTTACTACTTCTAATTTAATATCATACTGAATGTGTTTCATCTAGGGCAATTAAACAAGATAAATAAAAAGTATCCAAATTGAAAAGAAAATAGTAAAGCAATCTCTACTAAGAGGCAATACAATTTTTATACAAAAATTCTAAGAAATCCACTAAAACTATATATTGCAGAAGTAATTCTAAACATTTGTAATGAACATTTCAAGAATAAAGTAAACAGAACAACTCCATTTGTAGTAGCATAAAAATAATAGACTTCTTGGCAATAAACCTAACAAATCGAATAAAAATTAGATTCTCTAAAAACTACCATCCAAGATGGCCAAATAGGAACAACACTGGAGGGTGGTTCCCAGCAAGAACACAGAGGGTGAGTGATCACTGCATTTCCAAACAAATTTTTACTGCCCATATACCAGGAGATTCCTGGGCAGAAAAGCACCATGAGTCTCCAGCATGGCTGTTTCAGCTGGTTCAGTGGGTTTCCGCACAAAAACTCACACAAATCTGGGAGGTCGTTTCAACTGGTGCCTGGAATGCCTGGGAGACAGAGTCGCCCATTCAACTGAAGAAAAAGGGGGCAGAAACAGGGAGCCAGGTGATCAGGCTTGGCAGGTCTCACCCGCACAAAGACCAGCAATCTGAAACACTCTGGACTGAGAGTTTCACAGCAAGTGCAGCTGGACCCAGGACAGTCCAGCTCTGTGGGGGGAAGGGCATCTGCCATTACCGAGGCAGTCCACCATTACCAAAGCAGTCTGCCATTACCAAGACAATCAGCCATTACTGAGGCAGTCCACCATTACTGAGGCAGACCACCATTACCAAGGCAGTTCTAACTATACCTCTATAAACAAAACTGAAAGGAAGTTAACACAGCAGCTGGCCAGAGCCCACAGCAGCTCAGCAATGCCTCTGCTGACAGACTGTGACTAGGCTACCTCCTTGCTCAGCAGGGCAAAAGAAGTTCACACAGCAGCTGGGCAGAACCTGTGGCAGCTCAGAAATTCCTCTGCTGGCAGACAGTGACTAGGCTACCTCCTTGCTGGGCAGAGCATCTCTGAAAAAAAGCAGTAGCACATCAGGAATTTATAAATAAAGCACCACCTTCCCAGGACAGAGCACCTGAGGAAAAAAAGGCAGTTATGGGTTCTGCTGCAGCAGACTTAAATGTACTTGCCCAGCAGCTCTGAATGGAACAACGTAGCTCAAAACTCAGCACTTGAGCTCCTATAAGGGACAGACTGCCTCCTCAAACAGCTCCCTGACCCCCATATATCCAAAGAGACTCCTCATAAAGGAGAGCTCAGGATGACATCTGGTGGGTATCCTTTTGGGATAAAGGTAACAGAAGAAACTGGCAGCAACCCTTACTGTTCTGTGGGTGCTGTAGGTGATCCCTATGCAAGCAGGGTCTGGAGTGGACCTCGAGCAGTCCTACAGCAGAGGGGCCTGACTGTTAGAAGGAAAACTAAAAAACAGAAAGAAATAATTTCATCATCAACAAAAAGGACGTCCACTCAGAGACCCCATCTGAAAGTCACCAACTACAAAGACCACAGGTAGATAAATTCACAAAGATGGGAAGAAACCAGTGCAAAAAGTCTGAAAACACCCAAAACCAGAGCGCCTCTCTTCCTCCAAGGGATCACAACTCCTCACCAGCAAGGGAAAAAGGCTGGATGGAGAATGATTCTGGTGAATTGACAGAAACAGGCTTCAGAAAGTTGGTAATAACAAACTTCTCTGAGCTAAAAGAACATGTTCTAATCCAACACAAAGAAACTAAGAACCTTGAAAAAATGTTTGATGAAATGCTCATGAGAATAAACAGCTTAGAGAAGAATATAAATGACTTGATGGAGCTGAAAAACACAACACAAGAACTTCACTCAGCATACACAAGTTTCAATAGCGGTATTGACCAAGCAGAAGAAAGGATATCAGAGATTGAAGATCAACTCAATGAAATAAAATAGATTAAATAAGACCTAGCTAAATGAAAGTAAATATATGTTTATAAATTGAAAGATGTAACATTGTTAGGATGGCACTATTTGCCAAACTGATCTACAAATTAAATGCAATCAGTATCAGCATTTCAGGTTATTGCTCTGTAAAAATTGATAAGCTGAGTCTAAATTTTATGTACAATTGCAAGGGACCCAGAATAGCTGAAACAATCCTGAAAATAAACAACCAAGTTGGAGGACTTGCACTTTCTGATTTCAAAACTTACTACAAAGCAATGATCATCAAGACAGTGTAATGCTAGTACAAAAGTAAACATAAAGATCAATGAAATATAATTAAGAGTCCAACAAAACCCATACATCTATAGCAAACTAATTTTCAAACAAAGATGCAAGAGTATACAATGGCAGAAACATAGTCCTTTCAACAAAAGGTACTGAAAGAACTGCATAGCCACATCCAAAAGAATGAAACTGAATTCTTTCCTTGAATTTTACATTAAAAATTAACTCAAAATTGATGAATTAACTACCTAAATGAAAGATCTAAAACTATAAATCTCTAAGAAGAAAAAATAGGGGCAAATATTTATGACTTTAGATTTGTAAAACAATTCTTAGCTATTATATCAGAAGTGTGAATAACAAGAAATAAACTAATTAAACTTCATCAAAATTAAAAATTTTGTGTTTAAAAGAAATCACAACCCATGGAATGAAAAAAAAATTGTTAATCATACCTGTTATAAGAAACTTGTGTCTAAGGTTTATGAAGAACTCTTGCAACTCAATTAATAGACAACCCATTAATGTGGGAAAATAATCTGAAAAAGCATTTCTTCAGGTAAGATATACACATATCCAACAAGTGCATAAGATGTTCAACATTATTAGTCATTAGGGATTTATAATTTGAAGCCACAATGAAATGCCATTTCACATCCACTGGGATGGCTACAATCAAAATGAGAAACTAGTAAATATTGGTGAGAATGTCAAGAAATTCAATTTCTCATATACTTCTGGTGGGAATGTAAAATGGTGGAGTTACTTCAGAAAACAGTCTAGCAGTTTCTTTAACACATATACACATGCCATATGACCTACCAATTTCACTTTTAGGTACATACCAAAGAGAAATGTCAAAAAGGTCCATGACACTTGTACATAAATGTTTATAGCAATATTATTTATAATAGTCAAAATGTGGGAAAAAAACAAATGCCCATCAATCAGTGAACAGATAAACAAATGTGATATATCCATACAGTGGAATATTATTTAGCCATAAAAACAAATAAAGTGCTAATACATGCTACAATATGGATAAACCTTCAAAAAAATGCTAAGTGAAAGAAGCTAGTCACAGAAGACCTCATATTATGATTCTACTTATATTAACTATCCAAAATAGACAATTCATAGAAAGTAGATTAGTCGTTGCCTAGGACTGTATATTTAGACAGTTAATCATACTTTGAAGCAATAAAAATCTTTTTAAATTGATTGTGCTGATGGTTTTACATATCTGTGAATATACATAAAACTACTCATTTTAAATTGGTGAATTTTATGAAATGTGAATTGTATCTTAATAAAGCCATATAAAACACTTTTTAAAATGAACTGAATAAAACTCTAGAATTAGTAAACACAATAGCCAAAATAAAAAAATTCACTAGCAGTGCTCAACAGTAGATTGGAGTAAGCAGAACAAAAAATCATCTATCTCGAAGATATAGATTTTGCATTCTGAAGAAGAGAAAGAAAAAGTAGTTCTCAGAGGAAAATTTATAGCTACATCTATATTTTTAAAAAGTAAATATTTCAAATGAATAATTTTACATTTCATCTTAAGAAACTTGAATGATATAAAGCCAAATTTAAAAAGCAGAAGATTAGAATGGGAATAAATAAAATAGAGAATATAGAAAAAGAGAAAATTGATAGAATCAAAAGCATTTTCTTGGAAAAAATACAACAAAATTGACAAAATGTTTGTGATACTGAGAAAAAGAATAAAAAATTACTAAAATAAGGAATGAAAGAAGAAACATCACTAATAACCAAACAAATTAATAAAAAATAACTATAAGAGAATAGTATAAACAATGGCATGCCAAAAAGTTAGATAAATTACCTGAAATTGATAAATTGTTGGAAACGTACAAACTATCAAAATTGACTCAAAAATTAATAGAATATCTGAGTAAATCCATGTCAAGTAAAGAGAGCAAACTAATATAAGAAAAACCTCACAAAGAAAAGCCAAATCAGATGGTATTACTGGTAAATTCTACAAAACATTAAATACTGCATACGAATTTTTAACAGAATTTCAAAAAATAGAAAATCAAAGAATACTTCTTAGTTCATTCTATGAAACCAGAATTACCCTGAAACCAAAACCATACAAAAACATTCCTAAAAAAACTACAGAACAATGTCCCCTCTTAATATAGGCATTAAAATGCTGAAGTTCATACTAGTTAAATGAATCCTTCAACATATAAAAACGATCTCATGCCATGGCAAAGTAGAATTTATCTCACGAATTCAAGATTGGTTTAACATTTGAAAATCAATTGACATAATATATCATACAATATGATTTGGCTGTGTATCCACCCAAATCTCATCTTCAATTGTGGCTCCCATAATTTCCACATGTGTGGAAAGGACCTGATGAAAAATAATTGAATCATAGGGGCAGTTTTCAAATACTGATCTCATGGTAGTGAATAAGCCTTGTGAGATCTGACAGTTTTATAAATAGAAACCTCTTTCACTTGGCTCTCATTATCTCTCTTGCCTGCTGCCATGTAAGATGACCCTTTCACCTTCTGCCATGATTGTGAGGCCTTCCCAGCCATGTGAAGCTGTGAGTCCATTTACAAATTACCCAGTCTCAGGTATGACTTTATTAGCAGCATGAAAACAGATATATGCAGTACACTGGTTTACCAGGAGTGGAGCACTGATTTTAAGATACCCAAAAATGTGGAAGCGGCTTTAGAACCATGTAACACGCAGAGGTTGAAACAGTTTGGAAAGCTCAGAAGAAGATAGGAAAATATGAGAAAGTTTGGAATTTCCTAGAGATTCATTGAATGGCTTTGACAAAAATGCTGATAGTGATATACACAATAAAATCCAGGCTGAGGTGGTCTCAGATGGAGATGAGAAACTTGTTGGGAGCTGGAGTAAAGGAGACTCTTGCTACATTTTCGGAAAGGGATTGATGGCATTTTGCCCCTGCCCTAGAAATTTGTGACACTTTGTACTTGAGGGAGCTAATTTAGGGAAAAGAAATTTCTAAGCATCAAAGCATTCAAAGGGTAACTTTGGTGATGTTAAAATCATTCAGCTTAAAAAATAAAAAAAAAAACAGAGCATAAAATTTCAGAAAATTTTCAACCTGATGATGTGATAGAAAAAAAAATACCCATTTTCTGATGAGAAATTCAAGCAAGCTGCATAAATTTGCATAAGTAACAAGAAACCAAATGCTAATTGCAACTACAATGGGGAAAATGTTTCCAGGGCATGTTAGAGACCTTTGCAACAGTCCCTCTCATCACAGGCCCAAAGGTCTAGGAAAAAAGTGTTTTTATGGACAGAGTCAGAATGCTCCTGCTGTGTAGAGCCTAGGGACTTGGTGTTTTGGGTCTCAGCAACTTTAGTCATGGCTAAGAAAGGCCAAGGTACAGCTCAGGGTGTGGCTTCAGAGGAAGCAATCCCCAAACCTTGACAGCTTGCATGTGGTTTTGAGGCTGCCAGTGCACAGAAGTCAGGAATTGAGGTTTGGGAACCTCTGCCTAGATTTCAGATGATCTGTGAAAATGCCTGGATGTCCAGGAATATTTTTCATGCAAAAGTGGGGCACTCATGGAGAACCTTTACTAGGGAAAATGTGAGGTTGGAGGCCCCACACAGAGTCCCCACTGGGGCACTGCCTAGTGCAGCTGTGAGAAGAGGGCCACCATTCTCCAGACCCCAGAATAATAGATCCATTGACAGCTTGCACCATGCATCTGGAAAAGCTATAGACACTCAAAGATAGCCTGTGAAAGCAGCTGAGATGGAGGCCATATGCTGCAAAGCTATAGGAACAGAGCTGCCCAAGACTATGGGAACCCAACTCTTGCATCAATGTGACCTAGATGTGAAATATAGAGTCAAAGGAGATCATTCTGGAGCTTTAAGATTTGACTGCCCTGCTGGGTTTTGGTACCTTGTCTGAGATGAGTCTTTGGACTGTGGACTATGAGTTAATGCTGAAATGAGTTAAGTCTTTGGCAACGGTTGGGAAGGCATAATTGGTTTGGAAATGGGAGGACATGAGATTTGGAATGGGCCAGTGGTGGAATGATATGGTTTGGCTGTCTCCCCTCCCAGATCTCATCTTTAATTGTAGCTCCAATAATTACCACACCTTCTGAGAGGGACCTGGTTGGAGATAATTGAATCATGGGTTCGGTTTCCCCCATATTGTTTTCATGGTAGTAAATAAGTCTCACAAGATCTGATGGTTTTACAAGAGGAAACATGTTTTGCTTGGCTCTGATTCTTTCTTTTGCCTGTTGCCATGTAAGATGTGGCTTTCACCCTCAACAATGATTGTGAGTCCTTCCAGCCATGTGGAACTGTGAGTCCATTAAAACTCCTTTTCTTTATAAATTACACAGTCTTGGGTATGACTTTATTAGCAGCATAAAAACTGACTTATACACTATATTAAAAGACTAAAAGATAAAAATTCTATACTCTTTTCAGTAGACACAACAAAAGCACTGGCAAAATGTAACACTCTTTCATGATTAAAAAATTATATAAAAATGGGAATAGAAAAATATTTCTTGGCCTGTAAAGGGCAACTACAAAATATACACAGTTTAACATCACATATAATAATAAAATAAAAAATACTTTCTTTCAAATTAGGAAAAAAACAAGGGTGTTTGCTCTCAACAATTCTACATAACATTGCACAGTGAATTATAGCCAGGATAATTAGGCAAAGAAAAAATAACATCGAGATTAGAGCAAGCAATAAAACTACCTCTATTTGTAGGTGATATCATTTTATAAATAGAAAAACCCTAAAAATCCACCAATAATCTATCAAAACTAATAAATGACTTTAGTTAGTTTGAAAGGTACAAGATCAATACTCAAAAATAAATACACACTAACAATGAATGATCCAAAAATTAGATTAAAAGAACAATTTTTAAAAATATCATAAAGTGTAATAAACTACATAGAAATAAATCCACATGTGTAAGACATATAGACTAAAAGTTACAAAACATCAAATAAATTAAAGAGAAAAAAGAAGCCATATCTTATGTTCATAGACCAAAAGATGTAATATTCACACAATTTTCCAACATTCTCCAAATTGATCAATGAATTTAATAAAAAATTTTTTAGTAGAAAGTGACAGGCTAATGTTAAGATTTATATGATGAATTAAGGGACACAGAATGTCAAAAACAATCCTTAAAAGGAAGTTGGAGATCTCACCATTTTTAAATTCAAGATTTGGTAAAAAAAAAAAAAAAAAAAAAAATCTACAGGAATCAATACAGTATGGTACTGGTCCAAAGATAGACACATAGCTTAAACAAAATTAGAATGATAGAAATAAATACTTAGATTTATAGTCAACTGATTCTTGATAAGAGTGCTAGGACAATTCAATGGAGTAAAAGTACTCATAACAAATGGTAAAGAAAAAACTTAATATCCAGATGGAAAATAATGATAATAATAACATTAGACCCTGATCTCACAACACATTTAAAACATTAGTTACAAGTAAATCATAGAATTAAATTATATGTTAAATATATAAAATTTTTAGGAAAGGACACAGGAATAAATTTTTGTGACCTTTAGTGAAAATGCAGCTTCTTAGGTATGACATCAAAGCACACGCAAGAAAATATCAATAAATTGGACTTCATCAGAAATAATAACTTTATATGTTAGAAAATATCATAAAAAAACTAAAAATAAAACCCAAAGAATGGGATAAAATATTTGAAACATAATAATATATGCTGACAAGAATGTGGAAAGTTTGGAACACACATATACTGCTGGTAGAAATGTAAAATAGTAGAGCCACTCTAAAAATCAGTCTGGCCCTTCCTCAAATATTTTAATATAAAGTTACAATATGGTCCATCAATTTTATTACTAGTTATGTATCCACAAGAAATAAAAACCAAATGGGTGGAACAAGATGACCAAATAGAAGGCTCCACCAATTGTCCCCTCTCCAAGAACACCAATTTAATGACCCTCTGCACACACACACACACAGACACAGACACACACACACACACACACAAACATCTTCATAAGTACTGAAAAGGTAAACACTCACAGTACGTGGTTTTAACTCCATATTGCTGAAAGAGGCACTGAAAGATAGTAGAAAAGACAGTCTTGAATCACTGATGCCACACCTCCCCTATCCCCTGACAGCGGCCACGTGGGGTAGAGAGCAACTCTTTACTCAAGAGAAGGAGAGCACAGCAATTGTGAGACATTGGAGTAAAATTAGTGCAACCTGTCACAGCAGACAGCAAAACCGGGTTTAACTGGAGACCAAAATAAACTTGAAAAGAAGTCCAGGCAACGAGGGCTGAAACTCATAGGTGAGTCCTAGTGTTGAAGAGAGCTGATAGCCAGTGGAGTTTGGAGGCATGTAACCTACTGAGAAAACAGCCTAGGTGACTAAGGGAGTGTTTGCACCATCCCTCTCCAAAATCCATGCTGCACAGTTCATGGCTCCAAAAGAGATCCCTTACTTTCACCTGAGAAGAGGAGAGGGAAGAGTGTGGAAGACTTGGTCTTGCATATTCACTACCAGCTAAGGCTCAGTAGAATATGGCCTCAGTCAGAGTCATGAGGATCCCTCTTTCAGGCCATATATCTCAGAAGACATTTCTTAAAATACCCTGGGACAAAAGTAACCCTATTGTCTTGAAGGAGAAGACCCAGTCCTGGCTGGACTCATCACCTGATTACTCATCATCCTAGTGCCCTGAATAGCCAACAGGAATACCCATATAGTATGCTGTAGGCCTTAGATAACACTCAGACTAGTTGATTTCAGGGGGAGACTCAGTACAGTCCTAGCTGTGGTGGATATGAGTGGGGAAACTTCTCCTTGAGAAAAGCAGATGGGAAAGTAAGAGTCTTTGTATTACACCTTAGGTACCAGCTTGACCACAGGGAAGTAGAATATCAAGGGGGCTCTTGTGATCACCAATTCCAGGCCTTGGGTCTTAGATGGCATTCCTGGACCTTCCCTGTGCCAGAAGGGAGCTCACTTCCCTGGAGTGTAAGACTCAGGCCAGAAAGCACTAAACTCAAGCTGGCTTAAGGGCCCTTAGGCCCTAAGTGGACATCTGCAGCAGCCTGACAGTACTACCCATGGGTCTGTGTTGGCAGTGGCCGTGAGATGAGGTTCCTCTGCATGGGGAAAGGGAAAATAAGAGTGGGAAGCACTGCAGCTCATAATTTGAGTACCAGCACAACTGCAATACAATAGAACACCAAGGGATTTGACTCCCGTTTCAGGCCCCCAGATGGTATCTCTAGACTTACATGGAGCCTGATAGAAATTGCTGCCCTGAAGTGAAAAACAAACTTGCCTGGTTTCACCACCTGCTGATTGTACAGCCACAGGTCCTTGAGAAAACATAGGCAGTAGCTGGATAGTGGTCAAAGAGGACATTGGGTGAGACCCAGTGTTGTTCTGGATTCAGGTCTGACAGAGCAGTTCTAGTGTGGTGACCACAAGGCCACTTGTGTTATTACACTTTATTGGATTTAGCACCCCAGATCCAAGTAGTTCAGTATAAAGAGAGACATTCTATTTATTTGGAGGAAAGTAAGGGAAGAGAACAAGAGTCTCTGCCTGGTAATCCATAGAACACTTCTAAAATTCATCCAAGACCACCAAGGTGGTACCTCTACAAGTCTGCAAGAACCACACTGTTAGTATGCTTGGAGTGTCTTCTAATTCACCAAGAGCTAAGATCACAACACCTAAGTCCCTTAGAATATCTGGAAAGCCTTTCCAAGAAAAATGAGTACAAACAATCCTAGAATGGAAAGAGTAAAATAAACATCTCTCTTTAATATCCAGAAGCAAATAAACAGCCATAGCCATAAACATTACAAACATCCTTAAAAACATGACCTTTTTGCAAATCAAAACCCCATTGAGATAACACCTCACACCAGTTAGAATGACAATCAATAAAATATCAAGAGACAACAGATGCTGGAGAGGATGTGGAGAAATAGGAATGGTTTTACACTGTTGGTGGGAGTGTAAATTAATTCAACCACTGTGGAAGACAGTGTGGTGATTCCTCAAGGATCAAGAAATAGAAATATCATTTGACCCAGCAATCCCATTACTGAATACATACCCAAAGGATTATAAATCATTCTATTATAAAGACACATGCACACGTATATATCTTGTGGCACTGTTCACAATAATAAAGACTTGGAACCAACCCAAATGCTCATCACTGATATTCTCAGCAAACTGACACAAGAACAGAAAACCAAACACTGCATGTTGTCACTCATAAGTGGGTACTGAACAATGAGAATACATGGACACAGAGAGGGGACCATCACACACTGGGGCCTGGGGGTGGGGTGGTATGGGAGGAATAGCAGGGGGTGGGGAGATTGGGGAGGGATAGCATTAGGAGAAATATCTAATGTAGATGAAGGGGCAATGGATGCAGTAAACCACTACCACGGCACATGTATACCTATGTAACAAACCTGCACAATCTGCACATGTACCCCAGAACTTAAAATAAAATAAATAAATACAAACATGACTTTACCAAATGAAATAAATAAGAAAGCAGGGACCAATCTTGGAGACAAGGAGATATGTGACTTTTTAGACAGAAAATTCAAAATAGCTGTGTTGAGAAAATGCAAAGAATTTTAAGGTAACAGAGAAGAAATTCAGAATAATGTCAGACAAATTTAACTAAGAAAATGAAATAATTAATCATGAAGAAATACTGGAGTTGAAATTTAAAATTCATCTACAGAAAGAACTGCATAGGAGTCTCATAATAGTGGAGTTGATCAAGCACAAGACAGAATTAGTAAGCTTGAAGACAGGCTATTTGAAAATGCACAGTCAGAAAAGACAAAAAAATACAATTTAAAAAATTAAGATTGCCTACAGAATCTAGAAAATAGCCTGAAAGGGCAAATATGAAATTTATTGGACTTAAAAGTAACATAGTAAGAGAAATAGGGGTAAAAAATTTATGCAAAGGGATAACAACAAAGAATGTCTCAAATCTTAAAAAAAGATATAAACATCCAAGTACAAGGTTATAGAACACCAAGTAGATTTAACACAAAAAGACTACCTCAAACCGTTTAATAATTGAACTCCTAAACATCAAGAGTAAGGAAAATATTCTAAAAGCAGCAAAATAAAATAAACAAATAACATGCAATAGAGCTAAAATACATCTGACAACAAATTTTTCAGTGGAAAACTTACAGGTTAGGAGACACTGGTGTGACATATTTAAAGTGCTGAAAATAATAATTTTTACCAAAGAATAGTATATCTAGTGACAATATTTAAAATGGTAGGCTTTGTGTCCTCATCCAAATCACATCTTGAATTGTAATCCGAAAGTGTTGAGGGAGCTACCTGGTGGGAAGTGATTGGATCATGGAGTTGGTACCTTCCATGCTGTTCTCATAATAGTGAGTGAGATCTCAGGAGATATGATTGTCTTATAAGCATCTGGCAACTTCCCTGCTTGCACTTCTGTTTCTTGCCACCATGTGAAAAAGGTCCTTGCTTCCCCTTCACCTTCTACCATAATTGTAACTTTCCAGAGGCCTCCCCAGTCATGCAGAACTGTGAATCCATTAAGCCTCTTTTCTTTGTAAATTATCCAGTCTCAGATAGTATCTTCATAGCAGTGTGAAAACAAACTAAAACAGTAAATTGGTACCACAGAGAGTGAGATACTGCTATTAAGATACTTGAAAATGTGGAAGAGACTTTGGAACTGGGTAACAGACAGAGGTGGGAACAGTTTGGAGTGCTCAGAAGAAGACTGGAAGATGTGAGAAGGTTTGGAGCTTCCTAGAGACTTGTTGAATGGTTTTGACCAAAATGCTGATAATGATGTGAACAATAAAGACCAGGCTGAGGTGGTCTCATATGGAGATGAGAAAGTTATTGAGAACTAGGGTAAAGATAATTCATGCTATGCTTTAGCAAACAGGCTGGTGGCATTTTGCTCTTGCCCTACAAATCTGTGGAAATTTGAATGTGAGACAGATGATTTAGGGTATCTGGCAGAAGAAATTTTTATGCAGCAAAGCATTCAAGACATGACCTGGATTATTCTGAAAGCATTCACAAAGAGATGGCTTGAAATTGGAACTTATGTTTAAAAAATAAGCAGAGCATGAAACTGGAAAATTTGCAGCCTGATAATGTGATTAAAAAGAAAAACCATTTTCTTGGGTAAAATTTCAGCTGCCTGCAGAAATTTGCATAAGTAATGAGGAGTCAAATTCTAATGCCAAGACCATGGAACAAATCTCTCCAGGGCATGTCGGAGATCTTCACCGCAGCCGCTCTCATCACAGGCCCAGAGGCCCAGGAGGGAAAATTTGTTTCATGAGTTGGGTCCAAGGGCCTCTGCTGTGTGCAGCCTTGGTACTCCATGCCCTGCATCCAAGCCAATCCAGTTCAGGCCATTGCTTCAGAGGGTACAAACTCCAAGCCTTGGCAGCTTCCATTTGGTGTTGTGCCTGTGGGTGCAAAAAGTCAAGAATTGAGGTTTGGGAACCTCTGCCTAGATTATAGAGGATGTATGGAAATGCCTGAATGTTCAGGCAGAGGTGTACTTCAGGGACAGAGCCTTCATGAAGAACCTCTGTCAGGGCAGTGCAAAGGGAAAATGTTGGATTGGGGGCACGGAGCTGTGACAAGAGGGACACCATTCTCCAGACCTCAGAGTGATAGATCCACTGACAGTTTGCACCATGCACCTAGAAAAGCCACAGACACTAAATGCAGGCCAGGAAAACAGTCAGGGAAGGGGGCTATACCCTGCAAAGCCACAGGAGCAGAGCCGCCCAAGGCCATGGGGGCCAACTTCTTGTGTCAGTGTGACCTGGGTGGGATGGAATCATGGAATCAGAGCAGATTATTCTAGAGCTTTAAGATTTAATGACTACTCCACTAGATTTTGGACTTGCATGCATTCTGTTGTCTCTTTGTTTTGGCTACTGTCTCCCACTTGGAATGGGAGCATTTATATTATCCATGTACCCCCATTGTATCTTGAAAGTAACTAACTTGCTTTTGATTTTACAGTCTTTTAAGTAGGGGGACTTTCCTCATCTCAGATGAGACTTTAGACTTGAACTTTTAGGTTAATGCTGGAATGAATTAAGACTTTGGTGGACTGTTGGGAAGGAATGATTGATTTTGAAGTGTGAAAGGGACATAAGATTTGGGAGGTGCCAGAGACAGAATAATATGGTTAGGTTTTGTGTCCCTACGAAAATCTCACCTTGAATTGTAATTCCCAAGTGTTGAGAAAGAGACCTTGTGGGAGGTGATTGGATCATGGGGGCAGTTTGCCCTATGTTGTTCTCGTGATAGTGAGTGAGTTCTCATAAGATCTGGTGGTTTTCTAAGCATCCTGCATTTTCCATGCTTGCGTTTCTCTCTCCTGCCACCATATGAAAAAGGTCTTTGCTTCCCCTTTACCTTCCATCATGACTGTAAGTTTCCTGAGGCCTCTTCCGTCATATGAAACTATGAGTCAATTAAACTTTTTTTTGTTATAAATTAACCACTCTCAGGTAGCATCTTTATAACAGTGTGAAAACTGACTAATACAATATCCTTCAAACATAAAGGAGAAATAGAATTTCCCAGACAGACAAAAGCTGAAGTATTACATCAACACCAGACTACAAGAAATGCTACAGGTATAAATATTTACAGGTACTTCAATAAAAATGAAGAAGATGTTAATGAGCAATAAAAGATCATCTGAAGGTACAAAACTTACTGGTTAATAGTTATCACACAGAAAACACAAAATATTATAACACTAACTGTGGTGCATAAACCACTCTTACCTTAAGTAGAAAGACTAAATAATGAATGAATTAAAAATAACTACAACTGCAACAACTTTTGAAGGCACAGACAGTAAAATAAAATATGAATAGAAACAACAAAGTTAAAAAGTGAGGGAACAATGTTAATATGTAGCATTTTTACACATTTTCTTTTTGCTTGTTTGTTGATGCAACAAGTGTTGCTAAAAGCTTAAAATAATTGGCTATAAGATAGTACTCGCAAGCCTTATGGTAATTGCAAATCAAAAAAACATACAATAGATTAAAAAATTATTTAATGTAGAGCAAGAAATTAAATCATATCATTAGAAAAATATACCTTTACTAAAAGGAAGAAAGCAAGGATAAAAAGAAAAAAAAAGGCCACAAAACAAGAAAAAAGGTAACAAAATGGCAGAAGTAATTTCTTATTAATAATAACATTGAATGTAAATGAAGTGCACTTTCTAATCAAAAGGTGTAAACTGGCTAAATAAAAACAAAAATGGGATGCAATAATCTGTTGCCTACAAGAAAAGCACTTTTTCTATAAAAATATACATCTACTGAAAACAAAGGGATGTAAAAATAATCTCATATTAATAAAAACAAGAATGAGCAGGAATAGCTATAGTTGTATCAGCCAAAACAGATTTTAATATGAAAACTGTAAGAAAAGACAAAGAAGGTTACCATATAAAGGTGTTAATTAGTCAGAGAATATAACAATTATATACACATGTGCACCTAACACCAGAACACCAAGATATGTAAAGCAAATATTATTAAAGCTAAAGAGAGACATAGACTCTGATAAAATAATAGCTGATGATTTTCACCCTATTCTCAGCACTGTACACATCCTGCTGATAGAAAATAAACAAAGAAACATTGGACTTAATCTTTACTATAGACCAAATGGACCTAACAAATACTTACAGAATATTTTATCCAACAGCTTCAAAATACATATAGTTTTCTTCAGCAGCACATGGATTATTCTCAAGGATAGACCTAATTTTAAGTCACAAAAAAGTCTTAAAACATTTTTAAAAGATGTAATAATATCAAGCATCTTCTCTGACCACAATGGAATATAACTAGAAATCAAAAACAATAGAAATTTTGGAAACTACAAAAACAAATGGAAATTAAACAATATGTTTCTGAATAATATATGTTCTTCTTAATGAAGAAATTAGATGACAATTTAGAATTTTCTTGAAACAAATGATAATAAAAATGCAGCATACTAAGTCCTAAGGGATACA
>CAUYLG010029996.1:0-44344 GCA_963573385.1 Cacajao melanocephalus
TCCTGGCTTACTAGGTTAGGAAAATTTTCCTGGATAATATCCTGAAGAATATTTTCCAACTTGGATTCATTCTCTTCATGACATTCAGGTACACCTATCAGTCGTAAATTAGGTCTTTTCACATAGTCCCATATTTCTTGGGGACTTTGCTCATTCCTTTTTACTCTTTCCTCTCAAATCTTGTTTTCTCGTTTCATTTCATTAAATTGGTCTTTGAGCTCTAATATCCTTCCTTCTGCTTCATCAATTTGACTGTTAAAACCTGTGCATACTTCACGTGTTCTTCAGTTCCATTAATTCACTTATATTCCTCTCTAAATTATCTATTCTCATGAGCATTTTGTCAAACCTTTTTTCGAGGTTCTTAGTTTCTTTGCATTGGGCTAAAACATGTTCTTTTAGCTCAGAAAAGTTTCTTATTATCCACCTTCTGAAGCCTGATTCTGTTATGGATCGCACTCATTCTCCATCAGGCCTTGTTCCCTTGTTGATAAGGAACTATGATCCCCTATAGAAGGAGAGGCACTCTGATTTTGAGTATTCTCAGCCTTTTTATGCTGGTTTCTTCCCATCATTGTGAGTTTATCCACCTGTTGTTTGTAATTGCCAACTTTCAAATTAGGTCTCTGAGTGGACGTCCAACTTGTTGATTCCCAGCGCCGAAATCTGAGCAACCCACTGTGCCGACCAAAACAGCGGCATTAAGATTCGTGGTGCTTTTCTGCCTGGGAATCTCCGGTCTGGCCTCCCTCTTAAATCCCTTTTTCAATCAGGTAAATAGGCGAGTCTGCCTTCCCAGAGCTCCAAACGTCGACCAAAAGGGGAGCCAGTCTCGTTTACTCTGCACCAAGAACCACGATGCCGAGTCACCGGCAAAACCACCACGCCGGCCACAAGAGTCGCGCTGGTGACCTATGGGGCTCCTCCACTGGGAATCTCTGGTCCGTGGGCAACAAAAATTCATCTGTAAGTGTGGCATCCTCTCGTTCTGTGTGCTTTCTCTGGGAGCTACAATCCTGAGCTGCTAGTAGTCAGCCATCTTGGATCTCTCTCCGAGATTTTCTAGGGATAGAAAATGTAGCCCATTTCTTGCCACCTCATGAACTGCACCTTGGCCTAATATTTTTATGTATGTACTTATGTTTACTTTATGACCTTTTTAGGGTTTGCTGAAAATGGCGGCATATAGGCTGGGGTCAAGAGGTGGTGAAGTGTATCAGGGTTTATTGATTATAGAACAGGCTCCTCTAGAGGGATGTAAAGCACCACCAAGTCCTTTGAGTTTTAAGCTGTTGCTTGTAGTATCCTGGTGAGTGATTTTGTTAAAATAACAATCAGAGTTTAGGGCTAAGCATAGTGGGTATCTAATCCCAGTTTAGATCTTAGCTGTTGTGTCTTCAGTGTATTAAAGCCACTTTTGTGGTGTATTTTATTTCAGCTGGAGTTTTTTACAACTTAGATGGAAGCTAGCTTTATTGAGGGCAGACCACTCTTTATGCCGAGTTCTATTACTTGAGTTAATCGTATGGCTGCAGTGGTTGGCAGGAAATTGACCAACTCTATTAGTATAGCTTAGTTAAACTTTCCTTTATTGCTAAAGGTTTATCACTGCTGTTTCCTGTGGATGTGGCTGAGTACAGTGTTTTAACTTGCATTTGTGTATGCTTGATACCTGCTCCTTTTGATCTGGGAGATCTAGAGGGCATTTTCACTAGGGCAGGGATGCTTGCCTGTGTAATCCCACTAAAATGTAATAGGCCAGGAACAAACCTATTTGTTTATGGGGTTGTGCATACCCATCTAGACATTTTCAGTGTCTTGCTTTGAACAGTTAAGCTACATTAACCATGTAAATATGTAAGTATAAAGTTAAAATATGAAAATAAGAGAAACAAATATAAAGAACTATCTATGGATCTGGGGACTCAAGTCCATAAATGTTGAATTGACAGAGGTTTGGTTTAGAGGGTTATTTAAAACTAGGATATGATTGATTTAGATTGTGAGGCATGGAGTAGTGCTTTTAGAGGAACATATTCAAGGTATTATTATAGTATTAGGATGAAAGTTTAGTCGTTGTGTTTATTATTCAAAATGGAGTTCTAATTTAGTAGGAGGGATTAATGATTTTTAGGAAAATAGCATCAATCAAGGGGTAGCTGTTGGTATACTCACGGTTAAAATATGATCTCTGGGTTCTGACTAGGTTGTATTTAGTTTCTTGTTTTTGGGGTTTGGCGAGAGTACATTTATCTGGGTTGATGGAAAAAAGTCAGAGATGGGGTAGGAGGATTTGTGGTGTGGATTCAATCAGAAGTTGTTCTTAAAAGTAAGCGTAGGTAGATGAGCTTATGCATCTATTAATTATTATGTCCAAGCATGAATAGGTAACTCAGACAACTCAACAGCAAAAAAAAAAAATAAGAATAAAAATTGATCAGAATGCTCAAATTATATGAATGGACATCTCTCAAAGGAAAACATACAAATGGCAACTACATGAAAACATGTTTAACATCACTAATCAATGGGAGAAAAAGCAAATCAATGACATATCATCTCACCCTGGTTAGAATGACTGTTATTTTAAAAAATGGTGGTGAGATGCAGAGAAAAAGAAACTCTTATACGTGATTTTGGGGAATATAAATTCCTGTGGATATTCATTAAGAAGATAAAAATAGGCTGGGTGGCCAAGACAAGGGGATCACGAGGTCAATAGATTGCCTGGCCAACATGGTGAAACCCTGTCTCTACCAAAAATACAAAAATTAGTGGGTGGTGGTGGTAGGAGCCTGTAGTCCCAGCTACTTGGGAGGCTGAGGCATGAGTAATCACTTGAACCTGGGAGGTGGTGATTGCAGTGAGCCGAAATCGTCACTGCACTCCAGCTGGTCAACAGAGTGAGACTCCCTCTCTCAAAAAAAAAAAAAAAAAAAAAAAAAAAAATAATTACCAAATTAACCTTAAAACCTAATATTGGGTATATATGCAAAGAAAAGAAATTTGTTTGTCAAAGAGATATCTGCACTCCCATGTTTATTACAGAACTATTAACAACAGCCAAGATACGCAGTCAACCTAATGTCCATCAACACATGAATGGATAAAGAAAATGTGGTATATGTGCACTATTCAGGCATAAAAATAATGAAGTCTTGTCGTTTGTAGCAAAATGGTTGGACCTGCAGGCTACTATGTTAAGTGCAGTAAGTCAGGCATGGAAAGATCAATACCATAAGTTCTCAGTCCTATGTAGACACTTAAAGCTGATCTGATAGAAGTAGAGAGTGGAATAGTGTTACCAATGGCTGAGAAGAGTGTGTAGGAAGGTTGGTTATGGATACAAAATTACAGCTTAGTTGGAGGAATAGTTCAAGTGTTCTATAGAATTGTAGAGTGAATATAGTATGCAATCATTATTTTATTTTTCAAATAGCTAGAAGAGAAGATTTTGAATGTTCTTAACTACAAAAAATGATGAAGTTTTGAGGTGATAGATATGCTAATTACATTAATTTGATCATTACTCATTGTATACATGTATCAAAATATCACATTATACCCCATCAATATGTAAAATTATGTGTCACTTTGAAAATATGTATATAAAAATTTTTTTTAATATTTATTATGCCTGGGTGGGCAATGGTATTGGTCAAAACTCCTATATCCTTATTTATTTTATTTTCTTATTACTAAAACATAGGTATTAAAATATCTAAGTATTACTACAGATTGTCAGTTTCTCTTGTTTGTTCTGTTGGTGTTCTCTTGATGTATTTTGAAGCTTTGCTATTGGAAGTATGCACATTTATGGTTATTATGTCTTCATTTTTAAAAATTTCTCTTTATCTTTATAAAATTATTTTCTTTATCTCTAATGATCTTCCAGTCTTGAAAATTCACTTTTTTTTGTTGAAACAGTCCAGCTTTCATAGGCTTATTGTTTACACTGTATATCTTTTATTCATAATTTTGCTTTCAACCTAAGACTTTTTGTGGTGCTTTTCAGCCCGGGAATCTCCTGGTCTGTGGGCAGTAAAAACTCACTTGGAAATGCAGTGATTACTCACCCTCTGCATTGTTCTTGCTGGGAACTGCACTCCAGAGCTGTTCCTATTTGGCCATCTTGGATCCCTGAGCCGGGCTCCGCCCGCTTCTTCCTAGCTGCCATGTGCACATTATAGACACCATGTAACTGTTGAATTCTTTTTAACAAAATCTGATCTCAAAATGTCTAACATTGTATACATACAGTTGTTGATATGGTTGAATTTGCATCTACCATTTTGTTATTTGTTTAGTATTTATCTCTATATTTTGTGTGTCTCTTTCTTTTTTTCTGCTTTACCTTGGTAAGTGGAATGTTTCTTTAAAATTCACGTTTAATTTTTATATTTTATTTTGCATTTTTAGAGGATCCTCCTTGAACTGTACTGTCTAATACAGTAGCCTATATGTACCTATATGTATCTATTTAAATTTCAAATTTAATTAATTGAACTTAATATAATAATTGGACTGTCACTTTCCTAGAGGTGGAAATAACATTCAAATTTGCATTTCAGAAAATAATTCACATTAAGACTGTTATAGAGGATGGATTCAAGACAGGAACACACAGAGGATCAGAAAACAAAAACAGGAATATAGAACAAGAGAATTTTAGAAAAATGATTTACTGTTAAATAAGCTAATATAATGAGGGTCTGAATTAGAGAAATGACAGTGAGTTTAAGTTTAGAATGGATTCTAGACATGAGCAATAGAAGCAATGGGAATTACTGAATAGTGTTAGTGAAAGGCTTGTGAAAGAAAAAACATGTCAAAGATGAAATTTGTAATTAGATTGTTCTTTTGTGAATGTTTTGATGAGCATCAGGAATACAGAAGGAGACAGTTTTAAAGTGGGGTGAATAAAAAAATGAAATTAACTTTGAACTTAAAATTGTGTGCCTATGGCTTTTGCATGTGTCTAGTAGGAAGGATGGAAGAGCCATATATTTTAATTTTGTGCAGTTATTAAAATAACTTGATAGTCTCAAAATTACAAATCTTTTTACAGAAATTTATAAAATAGAAGCAAATTGGACAGTCTAGTAGAATATAAAAATAATGAAATGGCATCTCACTAATTGTCCGATCATTCTCTTTTTTTCAAAGTAAAGATTTCCAAAGTACCTAATGCTTATTTCATTGCTATTTTGTTGTTGTTGTTGTTGTAGTTGTTGTTGTTTTAGAGCCTTCTGTTTCTGTTTTGGATAGCCCTTTTGCTTGTCCAGTTCCCTGTTGCATTCGGTGAAAAGGGCTCTCAAGTTAACCCGTCAAATTTAATTAACTGCTGTAAGCTGTCCATGGTGACACTTGCTATAATTAATTGAGAAAACCAGCATAAATGCACCCTTCTGAGTATTCTGTAATTGAGTGTGAAGTCTCATGAGATCTCTTGCTCAATTCCAAGTGTATGGAGGTTTTGGATGGTATGTGGGTTGTGCTATAGAAACCATTTATAAACAAGTTGTATGGTATATTGCCCAAAATTCCAAATACCAACAGATTTGCACAAGAGTCATGGTTTGAGAACACTGAGAGTTTTCTGTTTAAACAGGCGGTTTTAACTTCTTTCTTTGCTTGTTTATCCGAATAGGTATTTCAGATTTTTCTCTTCTTCTTACTCTCACCTATCTATAAAAGAAAATTATTTCAATCTTCTATAATATAATGAGCATTGAACCGTGTTTAATTCTAGGTGAGAATTACATAATAATTTAGTAAAATAATGTTATCTTTCAAAAATAGCAAGCAGCATTTGCAAAGTACCTCTCGTTCACAAAATTTGATATATTTTCATAGTGGTCAATTTCATTAACACAGCTACTTACAAGATAAAATATTAAAATGTGCAGAAGTAGGTTAAACTGCCATTAAAATTTAGGATTTTATGCTCTTTTCTGAACAAACATTGAGCAATATAATTTTTATCTCTGTAACAGAATTCCCAAACCTTTCTTGGAGTGTCAGGATGACAATTCTGATTAAAAATTAAATTGATCGCCACTACATTGTAGCCTAGTTAGGGATTATTGGTCCATATTGTTAATTCCTAGGTTTGTGATGGGACGATAAGATAATATATGTATTATAACTATCGTAGTTGTAGGCAAAGAATGGGCAGTTAGTAAATGCTAGTCATTTTTATTTTTAAATTAACACTTATTAAACATTTGCTGTGTATCAGTCATGGTATCAGGTAATCTAAAACTTGATTTAATAATCAGCTATTTTAAATTTTTTGATTCTGAATTTTTACTAAACTTTGATTGTTTATATGTTTCATATATTATATAGAAATATATTTAATTGTATATATTTTAGCAAAATTATGTTTAACAATAAATTGATAATTATAAGTATGCTTTATTAATCTTAATTAAATACTAAGGGCTTAACATATTTTTTGCTATTTTTTTATTTACCTCAACCTTTTTCCACCATTTTTAGGTTATCAAAGCTCTATGTAAAGATATTATTCATAGTTACTTAAAACATTAATTTCACACTCTCATGATGTCAGTGTTCATATTCTCTTAAGTTATAATGTTTTATGTAATGTACCAAAAAAACCCCACACAACTCATAGAATAAAAACTACTTACCAGACTCTCTAAAAGACACAATGGATGAACATTCCTTAAATACTTAAATAATGTTTAAATGTCTCCCCTGCATTTTAATAATTTGACCTTAGAAATTTTAATTCTACAGATGCATGAAGACATTAAAAGTCTTATAATCAATTAGATTACAACACACACTGGGGCCTGTTGGAAAGTAGAAGCTGGAAACAGGGAAGTGGAAGAGGATCAGGAAAAAAAACTAATGGATACTAGGCTTAATACCTGGGTGATGAAATAATCTATACAGTAAAACCCAATGACACATGTTTACTCATGTAACCTGCACTTGTACCTTTGAACTTAAAATAAAAGTTAAAAAAACAGAGTTTTCTTTTAGCATTGATGTATCTAAGCCAATGGATTCATTTACAATGAGAATCAATACTGCCATGATGGCCACACACTTAGTGTCTAGGGGCAATGCATACTGTTTCTATAAGACAGACTGGCACATAGTTCAGAATAACAAATGAAGATGGATGGGGAGCGTATGATTTGCTGAGTTAGTTTAAAAAATGATTTTTTAAAATTAGGCTATTGCTGCTTTAAAATGTACACAACTGTATGATTTCTTTATGGTGATTTTTAATGCATAATGCATTAGTGTGTTGATTTCACAATTCAGTCTCTGAGAGCAACATTCATATTCCTAAATTCTTAGGACTGTATCTCACTTTACCATCGAGATAAAGATAACAGTGTTTCTCTTTACTCTTTTTATTTGTTTTAATCTGCCTTTCAATTCTTATATCAGTTCCACTCTCCTTTAACTATGGCAGTGGTTGAATATATTTTAATATCTAGAGAAAATTTTAATTTTTACTCTTCTATTCAAAACTATTTAGTTATTTTTACCTCTTTCTTATTCAACAACAATTTTAGAAGTACCTGTGTTTTTAAATTTTTAAAAGGAATATTTTGAGATTGTTATTTTAGTTAAATGAATTACATAAATATTAGAATAACAGAAACTTTTACATCTTCAAGCCATATTATTCACAAACACTATTTGCTTCTTCATTAACTCAAGGTTTTTATATTAACAGAATTTTATTTTATTTTCTTCATTTAGGCCTTACATAATGTTCTTCTATTTTATATTGATGTAGGATTATGGACAGGATTTTTTTATTATAATGTATTATTGCTGGTATTCAGAAACATTTTTATTGGAGAACTGGAATATTGGAATTTTTTTTTTTTAAAGAGTTCTTTATCTTCATTTGAAATGGTCTTGTATCCAGGCCATTTGTTGAACTATCTCATTACTCTTACCCATTTCTACCCACCAGATCCAGTTTTATCCAATCATTTCGTTCATTGAGGGAAGATTTATGACCACACAGACACTGTGTGAACCTGTGAAGATAGAGAGATAAAGAACTTTTATAACCAGTGCATGAAGGCAACTTGTTCTACTGAATGGGAAAGGAAGAAAAGAAAAAAAAGTAGATGAGAAAGGTGGCATTGAAAAAAAAGAACAAATATCCAGCCTAGAGAGTCAGCACATTACAATGCAATGCTTTGTAGACTTGCCTCAAACCACTTTGCTTTTCTTAAATTATAGATTAGTTCTTTGCTGGTGCTTCCTTGCTAATATGTGAAACAACTGCTCTATCTCATTTGATTCATAAAGTCTTGAACTTACTAAAGATGTTTAATTGCCACATTATACATATTAATGGGTTATAGTGTGATATTTCAATATATGTATACAATGTGTAATGATCAAATCAGGGTAATTAGTATAATGTAAGGTAATGGCAACTTAAACATTTATTATTTCTTTGTGTTGAAAAAATTCAAAATCCTTTTCTAGCTATTTGAAAATACAAACTAAATTATTGTTAACCATAGTCACTCTACAGTGGTATTGAATGCTAGAACGTATTCCTCCAATCTAGCTGTAATTTTGTATATATTAACCAGCCTCTCCCTATCCCCTTACCCTTTCCAGCCAATGTATATAATAAAGTCTTGCATTACTACTTTTTAACAGATACTATATTATTCTTAAAAATTATCATGCCAAAAAGACTTGTCTCTAGGCATCACTGTTCAAAGATTTTTTCATTTTGGGGCAAAGAATCAATCTGTGAATATAGATAGATCCTATAAAAATCATAGATACTAATTTGGAATATAGTAGTATAATATCCTTTCTTTCTACTTTCGGAAAATTTCAAGCGATGATTGATTATTTTGGAGTGAGGATGTTGAAAATGTATAATATAAGAAAGTAATACGTGCCCTGGGAAACCATGAGCTGTGAACTCCAGAACTTTGATGGATAGTAAAAATAATTTTTTTTATATCCAGGGGCTACATATACTGGTATTTATCTAAACAGAGTTAACATTGTTTCAATACAGAACATACACGTTTTGAAGAGAGAGAGGGTGATCTCTTCCAAATAAAATAATGCCGAAATCTATTGATTTAATTGATATTCACCTTTTTAACCCCAAGCCAAGGAAATTTTCAGGCTTCATTGCACTTCTTGTCTACAAATCTCCTTTTATATGTTCATGCATATATATATATATATATGCATGAACATATAAAATATTTATATATATACACTCATTATAAGTGAGAATCTCTGAATAATGTATATTCAGCTTTCTGTTTTCATATTTCTTTCTAGTCTGGGGTAAATTGTATGGCACTATGTATCTGATGGGGTAACAGAGCAGTATTGTTTGCCCTTTTGCTCCCTTATTTTAGCAACAAATCACGATTGTATGAAAATACAGGAAAAATTCCGGAAAGACATGGGGAGTTATTTCTGGGGTCTCACAGAACCAGTAGTAAAATTACAGCCTCTGACTTGCTGGGGCTGTACTTCACCATGTTATTGGAGCTGTTGTGCTTCTAATTTGAAAAGCAGTGGGAATGATATTGTCATGGGAGCAGCTTTTGGATATGTGGCTAATACACGTTTTTTAATTTTCTGGCAAAGAGGAGCATCCTATACACTTATTTACTATTCTGTTTAAAAAATTCTAGGAATGTGTTTATATATGAATTACATGAGAAAATATAAAATTTGGGTAAATTATACACAGATATATTTTTGGAGTTTATCAATTATCAAATAACATTATACACAGATATACTTTTGGAGTTTATCAATTATCAAATAACATTTTTAACCGGGAAACTGAAATCCTAGGCACAAAACCTAATGGGCCTTCAACCAAGCATCATATTTTGGAGCAATGTTAGCCTTACAGAGGTTTTTTTGTGACTGACTATCTGGCTATCTGGAATAGATTTAATTAGCTCCCAGACCAAGAATTTACTTTATTGTTTTCAAAGAATTACTTCTTTGTGTTACCCCGGGAGGAATTCACATGTCAAATCTACAAGCAAACTAAGAACTCAAAACAGTGTTGAGAGACAATAGGGAGATGAATTTTCATGTAGAAATCAAGAGGCACAGGTTCTTATCACATTTCAACATTAGGAATACGTGTGTGACACTAGGAAAGTCAATTCTTCTGGTTTTCATGTTCTTCCTTTACCAAACACGATGGTTGGACAAATAATCGATGCAAAAATATTTCGATATTGTCCCATAGCCATGTTTAGTGGCTATTGGATATTGTAGAACAAGAATTATAGGAGTGAAATGGTGATTGTTACATTTACCATGATGAATAATCATATCCTTGGACTTATATAAGGTTCCGAGTTCAAATAAAATTTTAAGATTGTTGAAAGAAATTATTTTTGCTCTTCTACTTTCATTTTCTTTTCTATGTTTATGTAATCTCATGAATTATGATTAATTTATGAATTAATCATAATAGTGGAAACATAGACTCTAAAGAGATTTTTCTAATGGTAAGCTGAATGTAACCAAAGACTGATGTTTGAATTCATATGGTTTTTTTACATGTAGAAATTGCCTTCTCAGAAAATTAGCTCAGCCCCATTTGAATCAAACTTTGGAATGTATGGTAAGATATAAGAGAAAGTTTTACCATTGCAGAGTCCAAATTTTGCTGACTAGAACTCTGCCACAGTACTTCCTGATTTAGAAAAGAATAAACAGTACACAAACCAAACCCTGCTGAAGTAATCATTTTTGTTAGCTCGATTTTCATCTGACCCTGAATTGACCCTGGAGCTCTAATTATGCTTAAACTTTAAGTATCATTGTGAACATATGGTAAATGAAGAATACATGAACCTGAGTAAATTTACAAAGTCAGCTATGTAAAAACAGATTCTTAGAGGTCAAACTAAACTAATATGTAAATCCATAATGATTTTCACCTCTAGAAATAGAGCTTATTCTTTCCCTCAAAATAATCACTGTCATTCTAGCTTTATAAGTATGCATTGTTATTGCTTTGTAAGACAAGCTGATTTCAAGTCTTACTTTTCCTTCTATTTTTTAATTTTTATTATAGTATTTTTATGTTGCTCTATTCTTTTAAAATGTTTCTATTTTCTTAATGCAGAAACAATTGATCTCGTCTGGGACAATCTTGTTTTTATGTAAAATTTCAACCTGGTGATGACATGTATAAAAGGAAAAATGCTGCAAGCTGTAAATGCTGTTCAGTTTGCATTCCATTACATTAGCATATCTAAATGATCCTCTTTAGCCCAGTAAGTACCTATCCTGTGCTTACTCTTTCCAAAATGTTTTCCATTTTTTAAAAATCGAAGTTGATGATAACTGTTTCTTAGGGCAGAATTCAAGTAAATATTGTAAAGAAATAAAGACCTTGCAATGACCTTTCTATATGTGATTATACAATGCAATCCCAAATTATTTGAAAAGCTAAAGATTAGGCAGTAAGCTGGGAGCTGAATGAGGAGACCCGTATCAACAGCAATAATTTATATTTTATTTTTTAATGTAGAAAGCATTTGAAGTATTGCGTGTGTTTTTCTTTCTGTTGCTACTTAATATTAACAAGACTTGGCCATGATTAATGATTTTTTGACTGGCAATTTAATTATGAATAAGCCAACAAGATTATCTCATACTTCAAAGAAATAGTCCTTTTTCTAACAATCTCTGTATTATCTGATGTGTATTTAGGAAAATTATCACACTAGCTTACCATCAACTATAGTATTATTGATATAGAAAATTAAGGCCACGTACAGAATGATTACAGAAAAGTAATTACAAGACATTTGAGGTTAGTGTGATGGAATTATTAAATGAAAACCAAAGAAAGTACTTGATTTAGATCAGGCAAATAGAATCTTCTCTAGTCAAAGCTCCAACCTCATTTTATTTAATATTAAAACATTAAAGTAACTAATTAGAAGTTCCAAACACATTTGCTGAAAATCTAATCATGTTTACATTTTAACAAAACTATGGCTTTCATGATCTTCTAGATTTGACATCCAAATACTTTATGCAACTCCTCAATTATCTAGCAAAGCAACCGACAACAAATCAAGATAAGGTACAGGAGACTGTAGCACAATTGGAGAGCACATGCATTTTTGAGACAGAGAAATGGAATGTTAAGAATAATAAGACATCTAGCATCGTGCTTGGAACAGTGGGTGATAAGTTTTTGTTGATTGTAGGATTGATTCCATGACAGTGTATGAATGACTGACTCCACTTGGCTAACTAGGATAACCCCACATGTAATGGAAACAGATTCAATCGCAGTGTTACTATAAATCCCAGTACTAGGGCAAAAACACAAATTAGAAAGATATCTGAGCAGCATGTGAACAATAATGTTAAAGATTTCACTTTTATTTCATTTAATGAAGAATAAATAAGTTTATTGAAGTCTATATTTATTTTGCCTACTAGCTTAGCCACAGATTCCATAATCCTTGTCAATCAACTAGGCTGGTTCTCTGTGGTCATCACAGTGTATATCTTTATAAAAATACTGTGAAACACATGCACACATCATAGGAATACAACAGTAGGAAAACCATTTCTGCCACCTAAAAACTGTTCCACAGGGAGATTCTTGACTTTTAATGACATAAAGAGAAAGGATTCCATGAGGCTTAAGTCATATAGTATTTATGTTTTATTCATACTTACAAAAGGGATTATATTGAGTATTTAGAATTCTTATACTAGATTATAAGGAATGTTTCTATAAACATTGCAGTTTGAATTCTATCCTGAATAGATATTTGCGAACAGCAATGTCTCATATTAAACCATAATTTGTATTTTCTTCCAATTTTCCATTATGAATTCTCTTGTAACTTATTCTAACACCTTAAAATGTCCTAAGTGAAGATCCTTATTATACAACATAATAAATGTTTTCTGCTTCACATGAAACTAGTCTCTCTATTTTCTTTCTGAATGTGGAATATCTGGTCATTATTCTTTATAGTATAGGCTTAAATTCTTTTGTTTGGTGGATGTTATTAAGAACCACATTAGTTCTATATTTACAGTGTCTGTAAATGAATGGGCAATTAATGAGATTCTTATTTAAAGCAATTTTTTCTTTCACTTGAATTTTGCATTTTCTGCCTATAGTGTTCTTGTGCAATTATGATACTTCCCTTACTAGATTTGTTTTCTTATTGAATTTGTTTTCAATGCTCTGCTTTCTGATTTAAGAATTTGGGTAGAAATTAGGAGAATGGTAAGGTGGTGGCCTGATAATTTATGATAATTCCATATTCCTTGTGGAAAATTTAAAGAATAATTGAAAATGATTGGCACATCATAGGTACTTCAGAAGCATCTAAGACCCTATTCTTTTTGTTGTTGAAGTATTTATATTTTTAAAGTTAAAGTTGAATTCTAAATGTGATTTTATATTTGCTAGCTTTTTAAAGTATCTAAAAAATAGATCAGTTTGCCTCACTAAGATAGCATCATTTCTCACCTGTTCATTTGTCACTCAATTTTTACTTGTCTTCTGCCTCCTTCTTTTGACTAAACTTTATTACTAATAAAGTTGTTACTATTTACTCTTCACTTAAAGAGACAGTCCTGTAAGTAAAAAGAGTCCAGAAGAACTGAAAATAAGCAGTTTCAGAAAAATATATATCAAAATTTATTAAGTTCAGCAACAGTGATACCAATTTAATTCATATTTAGGAGAAATCAAACTGATAGAAATTATAGGGAAATGTACAGCAACAAACACTATCAAAATAAATTTTGAAAATTAACAGCAATTAACTTAAAAAAATTTAATGAACAGTAAAACAAATTAAAAGAAAATTTAACAAAGCAATTAATATTGATAAAATGAAATATTGATAAAAATTGATCCAAAAACAGAAGTTAATTTTGGTGCTTGTTCTTTCCAAAAATAAATAAATAAATAAAATATTACACAAATGTCTAGTAATAATAATCTCAGGGAATTTTTTAAAAAGTAAACATAGATAAATAAGGAATAAAAAAAGAAAAATTATAGTAGAAACTGAAATATATGTAAAACAATAACTAGGATGAATAGCCTACCAATACATTCAAAGACTTAAATGTAACTGATACTTTTAGAGGAATATATTCATTGATAATTTTAACTCATGAATTAACTAATAAAATATAACCATTAAAGAAATTGAATTTGTAGTAAAAAGTTTCATAAAGGATACTTTTTATTGGTGTGTTTACCAACCCAAGGGGCAGTTAGTTCCTATTTTACACAAAATATTTCACATAAAGTGAGAAAGGTATCCAACTTGTTTTTATGCCAAAATTGGAAAAGAATACAAGAAAAATTGGAAAGAATACAAGAAATTTTCAAACAGTTTTCCAGTTATAAATTTGAATGCAAAATATTTTCAGACAAAATGAAGCACAATACTAGAATGTAAGTATCAGGAAAAAGTAGTACAAACGCCTTGAATATGATGTCATTAACCATCACATAAATTTATCAACATAACTCACCTCATGACCATAAAGATTATTTTACCCAATGCAACATCTCTTCTTAATTAAAAAAAAAAAAAGACAAAACAAAAAACTTGGCAAGTTAGGTATAGATGAGGTATATTGTCGGCTGAAAAATTGTAGTAAATGTATTTTTATATATTTTGTATATTTGTACTGTTTTCTTTTAAACTAATTTATGTATTTTAAAAATTATAGTATTGATTTTAAATTTCCAAGGTAGATATGTTTTTGTGTCTGTGTGCCTATACATGCATGTCTGTATGTGCATACACATATATTTGTGGGTCTCTGTGTGTGTGACAGAAATAATAAATAAGAGAGAGAGAAATAACCAAACTCTAGCTACTTCTAGAATATAAACTGAGATTGGCAAGAGATACGGGTATGTTGGAATTTTCTTATTTTTATTGTGTACAATTAGTGTTTGCATATCTATACAATATATTATTTTCTCTGTTCTAGAAACTTGTGAGTTTTTTATTTCTGGAATCTTTCTTTTTAAAAAACTTTTAAGTTGAAGGGTTCAAGTGTAGGTTTATTACATAGGTATCATGGGGGTTTGTTGTACAGATTATTTCATCACTGAGGTATTAAGCCTAGTGCCCATTAGTTATTTTTCTGATCCTTTCCCTCCTGATGCCTTCCAGGAGTTTGTTGTTTCCCCTATATGTCCATGGCTTCTCATCATTTATTAGGCTGGTGCAAAAGCAATTGCAGTTTTTGCCATTAAAAGTAATAGTTCCCACTAATAAGTGAGAACATGTGGTATTTGGCTTTGTGTTCCTGCATTAGTTTGCTAAGGATAATGGCCTCCAGCTCCATCCATGTTCCTGAAAGGAAATGATCTCATTCTTTTTTTATGACTGCATAGTATTCCATGGTATATATGTACCACAGTTTCTTTTTCAGTCTGTCACTGATGGGCATTTAGGTTGGTTCCATGTCTTTGCTATTATGAATAGTGCTGCAATAAACATGTGCATGCATGTGTCTTTATAATAGAATGATTTATATTCCTTTGGGTATATACCCCTAATGGGATTACTGGGTCAGATAGTGTTCTTGTCTTTAAGTCATTGAAGAACAGCCACACTGTCTTCCACAACAGGTGAAGAAGACATTTATGTGGCCAAAAATGATATGGAAAAAAAAAGCAATATCACTGATCATTAGAGAAATACAAATCAAAACCACAGTGAATACCATCTAATGCCAGTCAGAATGCCTATTATTAAAAAGTCAAAAAAAGAAAAGATGCTGGCAAAGTTGTGGAGAAACGACACTGTTGATGAGAGTGTAAACTAGAAAAGTCTATTTTTGATGTATCGACAAATCATGATTCAGACTATAGCAGTCAGAAAGCCAGTCCCTGTATTATAGTAAATTCATGGAATCGCCTTTCTAGGAAAAGTCTTGGGAGGCAACGTGATAGCTTTCTCCTGGTGATACCTGAGTTCACTGGGTGAATGTGACTTTTTCTGTGATTTCACAGTTGATATTTAATAAATATTATGACAAAACAGTGACATTTTGCTTTGTACAATAAAATATATTGAGAAATTTTAGTATTCGGCAATAAATTAATATGTCTATTCCTCCCACATTCAAAAAATCTTAATTTAATTGCTCTGAAGTGCTTAAATGTGAAAATAAATAAGCCAGGTGATAATGAAGGTGAAAATTTGCCTCTAGATGAAAAGCATCTCTGGATGAAAATTCATCTCTGGATAAAAATCACTTTCTGGTCATAAAAGTATTAAAATAGGGTTGGGCGTGCTGGCTCACCCCTGTAATTCCAGCACTTTAAGGAGGGCAAGGTAGGCAGATCGCTTGAGCCCAGGAGTTTGAGACAGCCTGGGCAACACAGTAAAACCCTGTCTCTAACTAAAAACACAAGAAATTAGCCGGGCATGGTGGTACATGGCTGTAGTCCGAGCTACTCAGGAGGCTGAGGTGGAAGAATCACCTGAGCCTGGGGAGGCAGTGGTTGCAGTGTGCTGATGTTACACCACTGCACTCCAATCTGGGTGACAAAAGTGAGACCCTGTCTCAAAAATAATAATAAAAATATATTTTTAAAGTTAATGTATTTTACCTCAGCACATTACAATTTTATCTAAATATCAAAAAGTTAAAACTACAGTTGAGAAACAAACATTATTGAAAAATAAAAAAAAAGATAGAATCTATAGCAAAGAAACATTTTTTAAAAAAATGTCAGGCTGGGCACTGTGGCTTAGGCTATAATCCCAGCACTTTGGGAGGCCGACTCAGGAGAATCACTTGAGGTCAGGGGTTCGAGATCAGCCTGGCAAACATAGTGAAGCCCCGTCTCTAATAAAAATACAAAAATTAGCCAGGTGTGGTGGTGGGTGCCTGTAATGCCAGCTAATTGGGAGACAGAGGCATGAGAATTGCTTGAACCTGAGAAGCAGAGATTGCAGTGAGCCAAGATTGTGCCACAGCACTCCAGCCTGGGCAACAGAGCGAGATCTTGTCTCCAAAAAAATAAAAAGTCAAAACCCGTTGTTAATAGAGAAAGACTATAAAGAGACAATTCGCAAAGGAGGAAATATATAGGATTAATAAAATTATGAAAATGTGCCCAATGTAGTAGTAAAATAAACACAACACAGAAATGAAGTATACATCTTAACTGTAAAATTAGAAATAATTAACAACAATATTAATATTTACAGACTGAATGAGACAGGTAAACTCTTATACTATTTGAAAAGTAAAATAACAAACTTTTCAAGAAGCAATTGGTTGATATTTACTTAAGTCTGTTGATCTATTCTTTAAAAGAAAAAGTGAATACTATGTCCTGCAGGAAAAAAAGTTGCAATCTCAGGCAGTCATTCCAAAAGATACAAAAAATAAAGAGCAATATTAAACATGCAAATTTTTATTGCTAACATTTTGGTGGTACTGGTACCTCTGAAGGTATCTCCAAGCTATTTTCAGAGCAAGTCTGGAGACAAATCTCATCTAATCTCCCTCTCCCTCTCTCTCTCTCTGTCTTTGGTGGTGATAGTGATGAATGAGAAATAAGAAACTAATTATCTAAGTAGAATACACACACACACACACACACACACACACACTGCACTTTGGATTCCTTGGGACAATTGGAGGCCACGTCTTAATGTCTAGGTTCTTGAGAGTGTGCTCTAGAGAGTAATTAATCTTCTTAATGACTTCTCTTATTCTTGTTCTGTTAGCTTGTTTCTCCCTTCTTCTGTTCTAATCAATTCATTGTAGCAGGTAGCACATTCTCATAAGCAAATATCAAAAATGATTTTAGCAAGAGAAATTATTTAGAGTCTTAACACACAGTATTATAATTCTTCCTTAGAGATTATTTCTTTTGGAATTACTATAATTCTAGTGTTTGCGAAGGGCATGCCTATGGGGAGCAGGAAATAAGGCAGCAGATTTAACTTTAGGTGACTGTAGAAGTAACTAGTAACTTTTATGCCACATGAAATATTTACATGGTTAAAACAAGCCCTCTCATATCAAGTGTTAGGCCTCTCTGTGGGCATTCCTAGAACATGTGGATTCCTCATTCCTTAAGGGTTTCATGTTCCAAAAGAAGAAATACTGTACATGTTTATATAAGAATTTAGATATATTAGCGTAAAATCATCCTTTGGGATCCTTGAGAGGATTGGTTCCAGGACTGCTTGAAGATAGCAAAGTTCACAGATGCTCAGTTCCTTATATACTGTTCTCTATTCTGGGAATGCAAGAAAAATGGAGTAAGCAGAGCATTGACTGGAATGACTGTGAGACCATGTGGAACAAGGCATATACGATAAAGATACTTTTAATATCACATTCAGTTATAAAGATTTCCATCTTTGAAGCCTTAATAAGTTTCAGAATGTATTCAAAGAGTTCAATATGTATTGACTTATATTATCCTCACCATGCCACAAAGATAAAGGTAAATTTAGTATCATTATTTTAAAGCTAAGCAGATTGAGTTACAGAGAGTTTTGCTTGCCCAAATTCACTCAGATTTTAAGTGACGGAGCAGGGATTCAAATTCAAGATACTATGTTTAATATACTGATACCTGACTTCGTTACAATGAAGGTATGTGTACATCTGTCCAACTACAGATAATTTAGCATTTATTTGTAAGCAAAGATTTTGTAAAATTTAAACAATTAACTGGTTGATTATAAGAACAATTGACAAATCACTAATTTAAAATCTTCATAGATTCCTTAAATGATTTAATTTCCTTTAGTTGTCTTATTCTGGAGATTTTATAGAAGGCAAAGAGTTGCAAGTGCAGCACCGTCTTTTATGTATACTTAACCCAGAATATAGGACAAGTTTGAAGATCAAGGTGCTCAGAGCGTGTTTCTGGAAATTTTTCACTGAGCAGCTTCTGTGCATGGAATAACTAGGACCTGAAGAACAGGAGTGTCTGTGATAGAGAGAGGCCGTGTAAACCTTTCCTTTCTGTGTATGGATACAAACCAGGCCTTGTTTGCTGGTAGATGTTGACACTGGTGAGTAGGATAAGAAGGAAAGAGTCACTCCTCACTCCTGCCCCTCCAGTATCTCATCTCTAATGTGATCATTATAGCAGTTCTGTAAAATTCTTTCCAGTTGGAAATTTTATGCACTTAAGTTTCTGTGAATATTCTCTCACTGAATCTCTAACTTGCCTAGTCAGAGACTTTTAAAAGACCACCCCTTAGCACTCTAAGATTATTAAATTCAATAAAATGCTTACCATGAATTCTGAAAGTGTTGCCAGTGTCCCATTCAGATATTTACAAAACTTTTTATTGACTTTAATAGAAAATATCATACTCCTAAATTGAGATTCTTTGCTTTTGCCATCAGAAAAAAAATGTTAATGGGAATTAAGAAAGTAGTAAGAAGGGAGGGGAAGAGAAGAGAGAGAGGGATAGGAAAAATGAGAGCTGGAGAGATAATGCAGGTTTGTAGCATTACAGAACAAAGCTAAATGCTAACTATGACAGAGCAAGGTTTGTATGGATATCACTTCCCATTGAAGTTACAGGTTTCATTTATTCAAAATCTTTTTAAAGCAGTCAGGTATACAGCCAGCCCAAATTGAGAAAAAAACTTCTCTCTTTCTCAAAGAATAAATTCAATTCTGACTAACGAATAGCAGAGAACTAGCTAATTTTATTTTTATACTAAATTTCACAGCATTGAACAGTTTTGATGAAAAATCAGTCATGTAAAATACCTCCTGTCTTCAGGAATAGAATATTTAAAGTGCTTCTGAAGAGAAAGGCATTCGATTTTAAATAATTGAAAACAATTTTTTCAGACAATTTATCTTCCTTTAGAATTGTTTATTGAATAAAGAATTAGAATAAAAACATCATTACGTATGAGAATTATCTTTCCAGGAAAGGATCTTTTCAGGAAAGGATCAAGGAGAGAATACAAAAGGGTAGCATAGGAGGGATTTGAAAGTGTCATTATGATGACAGATAGGACAAACTTTAGATAAGAAAAAATGTGTAGTCACTGATGCTGTTTTACTTCTGTTTGTTGGAAAATATGGAGAGGTAGACATGTTTGGAAGTGATTGTAATACAACCTAATTTGATAATGAAGGAAAAAGAACTAGGCAATAAGAATGATGGGTGTAATCAAATGTACAAGAATTATTGTCTCAGAAAAGCATAGAAGAGGGAAGAATAAAAAAGAAGGCAGAAATGTAAATTCAATGGTTTTAATATCAATTCATGAAAATACATTTATAGGAGTGAAAATAAAGGGGAGATGACTTCAGGAATCTTCTCATTAACTGTTCCTGCTGATGCTGCTGTGAAATAATCAAATTTCTCCATATTTCTACCCAATAGCAATAGCAACAGCAGTGACGCAGGCCTAACAACAAATTGTAAACTATGAAAGTTCAGCAAATGCTTAACTAAATCACAGAATGTCCATTAGGAATATTTATTACAAATTACTTGAAACTGGACCAAATTTTAATAAAAAGCATCAAAATAAGTTATATTACTTGACTTTGTTGATTTTTAAGTATTTTAATTCCTAAAATAATTTATATCCTAATTAAAGAATTAAATTTGATGTTATAATTTCTAAATTCCCACTCAGATGCACATGAAATATGGCAGTATGATGAATTTCAGTATTGTGAGAACTCAGCTACATCTTTATGAAATTTAAATTTTTCTGAGTGTATTCTGGAAGCATTTTTTGTGAAAAAATAAACATTTTAGTTAACAAAACATTCATTTCAATATCTAGAAAAGTAGACAATATTATTCAAGTAATTTTTTTTTCATTCTTATTGATAGCAGGAGGATAATGATAGCCTTATTAATAAAATCACTGTAATAATCTTATTTTTAAAGTTATAGAAACAACAAAGTATCATATGTAAAGCACCTGGTACAGTACTTGTTACAGCATAATGATTGGTTGATAAATGTGTTGTTTAATATTAGTCTCATTGTATTCACTCATCTACTTATCTACACACAATTTAGATATATATAATATATAAAGCATATATAATGTAAATATATACCTATATATGTATGTGTGTAGACACACATATGTAGATTTTATTTGAATGTGTGATTTGAAAGGTCACTGAATAATTCTGTTGCATATATATTTTCTGTGTCTATTTTCTTTGTTCAAAAATATTTAGGTTCTAAATATCAAGGGCTGCAACCATTTACTCTGTGCTCTCTCTGACCCAAGTGCCTGGCACATAGTATATGCTCTATTGATATTTATGGATTGAATTTCAAAATGAATGCATATTTTGAAGGGGCACGTGTACTTTAGATATCTTAATATTCTTCATCTACACTAAATACCATGGTGTCTTACTGGCTTTCTTCCTTCTTTCCCGTGACCTTATCAATGTATGTCCCGTATATTAAAGCCCCACCCATTATACTTTTGCAGATAAGGAGATATGGCTTTTCTTTCTGAAATTTTGTCATCTATTTGTTCATAGGGTCTTCATTTTCTGTAAAATTTTGGCACCTAAAAGCTTCCACACTCTTTCTCATTACTTACATCACATTAGCATCCTTTTGTATAATTATTTAAGTTTTGGGGTAATTATCTCTAATTTCTTAATAGAATTTAAAATTGAAAGCAAATACTGGGACCATATTCCTTTATATAAATACATTTATTTTTATTTCCTCCAGTAAGAGCTCAATGAATATTTAATGTCTTGGGAAGTTTCCCAAAACAGAAAATTATTTCTCAATAAAATACAACGATATGGGCAAATTGTCACTCTCATATACTGCTTGTGGGCAGTACATTTAGTTTAGTTAAATAAATATCATTAAGTAGGCCTCTGTGAAAACCTCTTCCCCTTTTCATCTCAGCCACTATGAGAAGTTTCTCCATTTGCGCTTATGGCAAAAATGCATAATCCTAGCACTTACCTGTGTCTCTCAATACTCCTGAAATTTCTTTGAAAATGAGGGCCTGGAAATGTTCTTGCTGTTCAGCCCAATTCCTGTGTAGCATTCACTGAATTAATATCCGTTAAGTGGGTTATAAAGTTATAGAATTTTTCTGCTTTTTTTTATCTGCTATTGCATTAACAAGAAATATTCTAAGATCATATGATATTATTCATGGAGTGATCAAAATAGTTTCTAACAAATGGACTTTTTGTTAACCTCATTATTCCTGATTTTATGCAGTAAAAATCATTTGAATATATATACTTTTTCCTTTGTTTTTTGGGGATAAATTCTACTCTAAATTCAACTTTCTATGTCTTACTATAACTAATAAATGGAAGATAATGAAAGTTTTCTCCTGACTAGTAGAAATAATTTTATGCCAGTCTAAATATAGTGCCCATCCAGAGGGGGCAACTGATTTCTTCACATATAGCAACACTTCCTGCCAGCAAAAAGTTTAGTTCCAATCTGTCAGCATGTTTATCCAAAAAACAGTATCTGTATAATTATTTGTGCATTTTGTTGCATTTTCTTAGTAAAAATGATTAACGGTAGTGACAAGAACTATATCTCATAAATGGAATGCAAATTAAACAAAAATAAAAACACTATACTTATCAAAATGGGTAACCCTACTTAGAAGGTCTTTGGGATTTAATTCCTCCATCTATGAAGGAAAAGAAACAAATTGTTAAATGTATATGAAGTATTATACTAAATAACTATTATCAATGATTTTGTCTAAAATTAAGTTTAATTTGCGAGGTTGTCACATTTTAAGCTCTTTTAAAACAAAACCAAGTTCATAGCTTCCAATTCAATTGTTCAGTGTTAACTATTCTTTCAAGGAAAATTTCAAGGACCCATTAATATTGAAACTGATTATACAAATCCAGATTATTATCTTAGTCTAGCCTAGGTTTAGAAGTAAACTCTGGGCAACCCCTTAGCAGACAGCTAAATAATATACAGAATATCATTCAGAATGAATACATGTGGAGTGGACAACTAAGTAAATATTTGAATATGTAAATACATTAATGAGAAAATAAAAATTAAAAAAGGCTGGCTTTTCCCACAATTGGGAGCAATTTGATTATACTTATTCAAAAGGGGTAAGATAATGGGGTCAGTACAGAACCTACCTTATAAAGCCATCCTAAAGTTTCCTAGAAAACATGAAGAGCTTGCTTTTCTTTTGATACATACAAACTTATATGTACCCCCATTTTAGCATGTATTAGCTTGAATTATAAGTGTTTTCAAGTCTTTTTTTTTTTCCTCCTAAGGCTATGGATCTTTTGTGAGAAGAGCCAACTTTGCCTTTCTTTTGTTTTTCATTATAACATTTATTTTAGGTTCAGAGAGGTATGTGCAGGTTTGTCATATAGGTAAACTGTATATCATAGGGGTTTGATGTACAGATTATTTCCTCTCTCAGGCAGTAAGCATGGTATCCAATAGTTATTTTTCTAACCCTCTCCCTCCTGCACACCTCCACCCTGAGGTAGGCATTGTTGTCTGTTGTTCTGCTCTTTGTGTTCATGTTTTCTTGTTGTTTGGCTCCCACTTATAAGTGAGAACATGCGGTATTTGATTTTCTGTTTCTACATTAGTTTGCTTGAGATAATGGCCTCCAGTCCCATCCATGTTACTGTAAAGAACATGATCTCATTCTGTTTTCTGTTGATGTAGTATTCCATTGTGTATATGTACCACTTTTTAAAAATCTAGTCTACCATCGATGGGTATCGAGGTTGATTCTCTTTGCTATTATGAATAGTGCTGCAATGAACATATGTATGCATGTGTCTTTATGGCAGAGCAGTTTATAATTTTTTGGGTGTATATCCAATAATGTGATTGCTAGGTCAAGTGGTAATTCTGTTACAGGTTCTTTGAGGAATTGTCACACTGCTTTTCACAGTAGCTGGACTAATTTACAGTCCCACCAGGAACGTATAAGGGTTCTCTTTTCTCTGCAACCTTGCCAGCATCTGCTATTTTTTGACTCTTTAATAGCAGCCATTCTAACTGTTATGAGATAGTATCTCATTGTGGTTTTGATTTGCAATTCTCTAACAATTAGTGATGTCCAGCATTTTTCATAACTTTGCTTTTCTTTGTGTATCCTTATCACCTAAAAAATACCACACATTTAGCAGATGTTCAAAAAAATGTGTATTGAAAGTGAGAGATAAAACAGTAAAAGCAAATAAGGAAAGATCCAAGAAGCTTATTAATCGTAATATTTTCACATAATTGCTGTGCAGTATGAGACAAAGGTTAGAGAATAAAAACAGCTCCTACTGCACAGCAAAAGTAGGTATACATGTTGCTACTGTTTCTTCCACCTCTCTTGATAAAATTGCAGGCTTTTTAAGTAGTTCAATTCAGGATTACTGTATAGTTTGTGGGAAGAATAAAATATTAGATAATTTGTAGCTTTGTCTGGATAAATTATGTACTCTAATCTTGATACTGATTATTGCAAAATAATCATTGTGCTATAGTGTGCTAAACTATTTGTTGGAAACTAATTGTTGTGAACTTTTTATCTGCACCCAAAGAGCTGCCTATGAATTATTAAAAGGCTAAGCAGGGCAAAACTGTTTAGTTAGCAAATTAATCTATAATGCATAAAATGCAGGCTTCTGCAAAGCTCAACCTTTTGGCTAAAGATTTTAGGTCACCACATTCCATATTTTGATCTCCATGACATTCAGATAACTGGTTGAAATGTTAAAAACTCACTCAATGCTGAAGTTGTTTATGCCTACCTCATGCCAAACATCTAGTTTGACATTTTGTACTGAATTGTTAGAATTGATCATTTGTCTTGACATCAGGTGGTTACACTGATACACCTCAGATACACATATGCATGTGCACGCACACACACACACATGTACACAAACAGTGATGGCTTTTCTGCTTTATGATAAGTTTTATTCGTTGTAGGAAATTACAGAATCCAGGTGATTGTGAATATAACTGGTTTATGGCATGAGTTGGGCTTCTTAGGTTGCAGGCAGAAAGTAATTTTACAACTTTCTGTTAATTTCAGTTTCTGAAACAAAATGCTATGGTGATCCTATGCTTTTAAGATTATTTTTAGTAAGTACAAATTCTTTTGGTCACTATTAGTTGCAAAAACATCTTCCTTTCAGTAAGTAAATCCCCATCTACCGCATAAATGAAAATTTCAAATTCATGTCTTTCTTGAAATGTTCTCATCCCCCTGTGCCAGGCTGCCTGAGTGGACAGCGGGTCCTGAAGCAAGGGCAGAACTGGCTTCTGTTTTGTTCCTACTTCTCTGCTAACTTGCAACTGCTTCTGACACCTACACAGTTAGGCTAGAACAAGTGAAAAGATCAGGCTTTTCATTAGCTCAATCAATTGCCCTCTGGGATCCGGTTTGTCTGTGTGTCAAATGGACAATTCTTAGCTCTTTGTTTCATGGGGAAGGGACTGCTGTGATGCCTTTGATGTGGGCCTGCATCCCCTGAGGGTGGTTGCTCAGCCCTCTCCTCAGCCCTTCTGACAGAGCTACTTCTTTTGTGCTCCCTTTAGTCCCAGTAGTCGTCATTGTTAGTGTCTCTTATAAAGTGATTACAGACTCTGTTGCAGGGTCCACATTTGGACCCTGGAAAACATTGGCCATTGCCTGCTCATCAGTGGAAGTGCATCATTCATCAAGGTCAGCACTTCACAGTTGTTCTTTACTGAATATGAGAAGTGCCAGCCACATAACCTTGCCTCTTGGCTTCTAAAGGGTCAGTCAAATGGCAGTCCCTATGTCCTGCAAATTCTAGGATCACCTGTCAAACTCTCTGAGTGATCTTGTTGAAGCTCCCTTCATCTGAGGCAAGGGGAAGCTACCTCCATGTGCTGAGCACACGAAGTCTCTCAAAATATTTCCAGCCTCCTAAATACCAATCTCTCTCATGAGCCCTATCTTGATGATAGGTCAGTCCTGGCAGAACTTGATTTTGGCTACACCTTTTGCAAATCCTCGAAAAGAGGTGCAGTAACTCATCAAGATGCAAGGTTTGTAGAATTAATTAGTTGTTCATTATAGACTCTAGAGTCTCTTTTAAAACACTGAACAAAGAAGAAAATTCGCATTTACTATCCAATCGCATAAAGAATAACACAAAAATTACTATCCAAGTACAATGTTACTTATTTTTCATTCTTTTTCTCTCCTTTAATACTAACAAAATTGAGTTTATATTTTAGGTAGAGTTATATATCACTTGTTCTTACTCATTGTTGCTTGAGAGGTCATGAGCATTTCTCCACATTGCTAAATATTCATCCAAAATGGAAATATTTAAATAATTGAACAGTAGTATTGGGTTATGGTATATGGGGAACAGATAACTTTTCTTTCTAGTTCATAATTGCTGGGCCATGTGGAGCCATGCCTTGACCTGTTAAATAGGATATGTTTGTGGTTGAAGTTCTTGAGGATTGATTGAGCTGGTCCAGTGACTGCTGGTTCTCTGCATTTGCTCACTTGGGAAGGAAATGAGTGGTTTTTAAGTGTGATTGAGAGAATGAAATGAAATTGTAGGCTATTTCTTTTTTCTTCTGAGCAGGAACAAAATTACATTTTTGAGCCTCTTTTACAGGTAGGTACAGCCATCAGAGTAAAGCATGGGTAACAGAATGTAGGCATTCTGTCCCATGAAAACTTCCTGAATGATCTCTACTCTCTTGTTTTCTCCATGCATTTTAGAGTTCCAAGCTTAAAGCCATATTAAATGATTTTGTGTCGAGGGTAGTAGAACTTTTTTTTTTAACCTTTGTATAGCAGGCTCCCGTAACAGAGAAAATAGGCTCATAGCCCAATGTACACAGCAGTCAACACCTATGTTTCCGGCTTTTGAGAAAAGAAAAGCTGTATTGCAAAAACAGCCAGTTGAAAGGCTATTGTTAGGTTTAAATATATCTACCCAATTTGAAGTATGGGGCACATTTTAGTGGATCAGTGGGCAAGAGAAAGGATTTAGGAATGTTGGCTTAGCAGGGTCTGATTAGAAGGCTTCAAATTTGACCGCTTACAGTAAGGTATGTTGAGGCAGATTTTACCTCAGATCTTCTGGGCCAGCAGACTCTGCACTTCTGAAAAAGTTTTACCATTCAGGCTCCAGTCACGTCTCAATCTTCTCGGCTCTGAGGGGAAGAATCACTTATTCTAGGTTGCTAGAAGTCAAAGCTTTCGCTGTTGCACATGCCCAGGCAACATGATAGTTTTTGGCTCTGTCTTATTGAATGATGATTTTTTTTGTATTTGAAAATAAATGTAGGGTCTTTTTTAACTAAAATAAAAAAAATAAGACATTTGTTTAAGAGATTTATCTATGTTAAAAAACAAAGGTTGGCATAAAATATAATTTTTGAATAATAACTAAAAATTTGAATGTGACACTTAAAAATAGGTGTGTTAGCAAGATTTGAACTTCAGCCAATCTTTGAATGATGATTTTTTAAGTAAACTAGTTTTTAAAAATCACAAAATTTACTTAAAAAGAATTTATTTTGTTTTTATGTGGAAACTACAAGAATTTTTATTTGAATCCAAATTTAGCCTAGTAGATTGTCATTTAGTTCATTGTAGGAATACATTTGTGAGTGATGGGAGAGTTACTGGATTAAAATAGAGATTTTATACTACTGACATACTGACTGAACAAATACAACTATTGGTTGAGGGTTGAATCACATACAGAGATTTAACAAGAAGTGAACTTAACTTTATCAGTAATTTAAAGCAAAGTTAAATATTAACAATTTATATTTTTCAAAATTCTTATTGTCTTGGTGATAAAAATTACAGAACTGTTGGGGTGAATTTTCCTTATCAGCCACAAGAATGACCTTCTGGCATACAAGACACCTCTTACCATGTAATGCAAGAAAAAAAAAGGAGGTCAGGTAAGGGGGTTCTCCTTAAAAACTTCCATGATCTCTGTCACTTTCACTTTCTGTTCGAAAGAGTTCTTGTACATAAATTAACTGATATTTCACAATATGACATTGCCACATCTCATTGGTGTGCGCAGCCAAGAATACTCTGACAGGTGAACAAAGATTCTATACTACTTAGTGACTGATTGAACTAAATTGTCTCTTTTGGGGGTCAGGGATTGAATGTTGACATAGAGATTTAACCAGAAGTTGACTAACACAGACTTAAAGAAACCAAGAGACAGAGGGTAAAAATAGAAGCCGTGAAACCACAGAAACCATGGGTAAATGAAAGCCACAAATGGGAGCAGTAAGGGAAAGAGAATAGATGATCACTGAAAATGTCAGTAGATATAAAAGCAGAAACAAAATAATTGAATCACTGTAATGGAAACTATAGACCTCTAAGCATTGGATACTTGCTAGTGAGGTGAGAACATGATTACTAGGTAGTTGGAACTGAATACAACCCGAAAAGAATTATATAACTTCATTACACATGAAGCCATGCAGCCATGGAGACTCTATAATTCTTTCTTATTTCTCTGGTGGTGGTGTGGAGGTAGCTTTAAAACAATGTCTCATTAGGTGCAATTATGTACACATGTCTCTTTTACTCAAAACTCATCTGACAGTCCTAACACAAATGGCTAGAATGCTTTTGAGTAGTCATTTTTATTTCATGATAAAGAATTTTAATTGTAGTCTTACATTCTTGATTATAACAAAACAGAACATTTGTGTTGTTTCAATTGTTTTATTATTATTCTGTCTTGTGAAAGTTATTATATTTCTTTCATAGATGAGATAATAGAGATAGAAAGGTCAAATACCTTGCCCAAATATCTCTGGCAAGTAAATAGAGAAAATGGATAGATGCATGAATATAAGTGTACATCATTTTTGGAAAAAATGAGAAATCCTCCACAATTTGTTTTATAAATTGCTATTTTACCGATTATGTTATATAGTTATTCTTCCATGTAAGTATACATATTTCTTCCTCAATCTTAACCGTTGAGTAGTATTTCATAGCATTGAAACACTGAAATTTGTTTAACCATTTCTCTACTTATGGTTTATTTATTTCCAGCTTTTTTATTTCTGAAAATGTAGCAGGGTATCAGATGATAGCTTATTTATTTCCAGTTTTTCATTCCTTGAAGTGTAGCATGATATGAAGTGAGACTTTTCTCATGCCTAGGTACAAATCTGAGGACAATAGAGCTAAGTAAAAATAATTTAGAGGTGGCCTAATCCTTCCTTAGTGTAAGTACTAAACAGGAGGAGAAAGAAAGAACATTGTAATTGTGACTTGTCAGCCTGCCAAAGAATACAGAAACTTTTCCTTCATAAATTGGGAGCATGCTCATAAGCTTTTGCTTACCCATGGTTTCGGTAATTTCACTGCTTCCATTTTGCCCCATCTCTTGGTTTCTTTGAATCAGCATTAGTTTTACTTGCTGTTAGATCTCTATGTCAACATTCAGTCCCAAGTTGAGTGGGAAAAATCCAACATTTAATCCACATTGAGGGAGAAAAAAGTACAAAAGTCCATAATGATTCTCTGAATTTGAAGATGCCCGAGGAAGGGAAAATCAGCATCCCATTTACAGCTGTACATCTGCAAACATTCAGGTCCTCAAGCACACTCCTTGCCAGCACCTGACTTCTTTATAAACCAGGACAGTAAATAAGAGTTTGCCCTGACAAACATACTTGTCAACAGTGGTTGATTAAAGATGAAAATGGCCATCCAGGATAAGAAAGAAAGTAACCAACAAAGAGGAATGAGTAAATGCCAATAAGATACAAATATTTTATCAGTTTTTTTGTCTTCCTCAGTACTCTGCCCTTCTCCATTACCAGAAAAGAAGAATGTAAAGGGACCTAAAGAGTAAATCATGCCTCTCCACCATCTGAGTACCTCAAGCCATACTTTATCCTGTTCTGAGAGAGGGTAGGACATACTGGCATTCAGTGTGATAATATAACCCCTCATTCAGATCGTCCTTCGCACTGATAACAACTACAAACTCCAGATAAAACAAAACAAAAACAACTACCTAAGTATTCAGTAATTTAGTGGAGTCAAACTTGGAGAAATGACAATACAAGTAGTCAGTTTCCCATTTCCTTGCAGTTTTTCCCTGCATTCTGACCACAGACACAGAGCAGCCCATCACAGGCAGCTAAATTCTGCTAAAAACATAACTTACTTTCTGGATATAGAAAAAAGGAAAGGGATCCTGGACAACCATGGCCAGCAGTCAGAAAATGAGGTGAATTCTTGCAGGAGATAAAAACATGGAGGCTGAGATCCGTGATTCTGCATATGCACACCATCTCAGATTGATCTATACACCATGAAAGTGAGAATGAACTCAAATCACTTCAGCAAATTATAGGATGGAGATTCGAACAAGCATTCATAGAAGATGAGACTGAGCTAACAGTCTAACTTAAAAATATGAATTATTAGCTAAAACAGAAGCATCAACATAGATGAGTATGAAAGATCCTAGAATGAACACAGCATACTATCCACAGTGCCATAGTCCCAAATCATTAACATTAAAACAAAATGAAAGTATAGATCATGACAAAGATTTGGAAACAAGTGGTTATAGCCCTTTCACTTACAATACCAAAAAATTGGAAATAACCCAAACATATATCAACATATGAACATAAAATCAAAATGTGTTCAATAGAATGCCAAAAACGTCTGACTATGCCAAGTGCTGATAAAGATGTAGGGCAACTGGAACTCTCATACACTGCTGGTGGGAATGTAAAAGAGCCCAGCTACTTTTGGAATACAGGAGTCAATCCTGGCATCCCAGGCAGCTGAATGACTGATTGACTCTTTAAGGAATGACCCTTGCTAGGGTTTGCCTCCAGAAATAACCTGGTCAGGCCTGACTTACCTTCTCCACGGAGCAGGACTGAGGACTCGGAGGAATAACTTGGTTGGGTGCACCAGGAGTCAATCCGCTGTCCTCCAGAAAGTGGTGGCTTACGGGGCCCTGGAACATCTTAGGGAGCACCTCCCCTATAGTCCACCTCTTAACCCAGGGCATCCTGGAGCAAGTCCAATCTGTACCCAGTGGCAATATCTCGCTGGGGCCTCCAAATGTTATACCCAAGCAAGTTAGAAGGAAAGTGCCACACTCTGAGTTCCAATTGAGGGTCCTTTATTGCCAGTGACCGAGAGTCAGCTCGTGCTCAAAATCTCTCCAACCGAGAAAGGTGCTTGATTCCTTTTATATATATATGTATGTGTATATATATATGTATTTTAATTGCAGTTTAGGTTCTGGGGTACATGTAAAGAACATGCAGGATTGTTGCATAGGTACATACATGGCAATGTGGTTTGCTGCCTCCATCCCCATCACCTATATCTGGCATTTCTCCCCATGTTATCCCTCCCTTTTTATACCTTGCTTAAGAAAGGGGAGGGGGAGCCTAGCTGAAGCAGAAGTTACAGAAGCAGAACAAGCAAGTTAGATAAGGAGGCTGGTAACCAGGAGGCAGGAGGTTGCCATGATTGTTGATTACTAAGGAGGGTATACACAAGCGGTTCCCATGATTGCTGGTTACCAAGGGGGATTTTCAATACTTGTCATACAATCAATCAAGGGGTTATTCACAATAGCAAGTGGGCTTGCCAAGCAGGATATGGTTACAATGGTTATATGCCTCTGTAGTTCTAAGCACAGCATGACCCAGCACAGTATCATGACCCAGGTATGCACTTAAGGGAGAAATGGCGGGAGGGGTGAGGCAGAGGTTAAGATGGAGTCTGTCAGGCTAACACAGGGTAGGTTAACACAATCTATGTAGATCAGTAGTTGGCTAGGGACAGGAGTGATGGAAGATCAGATTGCAAAGAAGAACACGGAAAATTTGGGAGAGTGAAAGAAGTGTGCACTGTCTTGATTGCAGTTATTTCACAAGTGTATCACATCTTCCAAAACTTACCTAATTATGTACTTTCCATATATAGTTTATTGTACATAAAATATAGTTCAATCAAGTAATATAAAAATGTAGATTTGAGATAAAATTTAAACTGTAATTAGCTAGAAAGTTCTGGATATGTCCTGGTTGTAATGAAAGGGACTGCTACTCAGTTGGCAAAAGAAATTTAGCACAGTGTGATTAGAGGAGCAAAGAAAAATGATACTGTTTGATGTTGGTAGCCCACAAATTTCAAACTGCTACATGCCCTAGACATCCAAATACTTCATTAATGACCTTTACTCATTTTATATCTTGATAAATACTGCCAAATAGCCCTTCCAAACAGTTAAACTAATTTTAAAGTTTGACAAGAAATGCTTGTGACTGCTTATTTCCCCCTCTGCATCATCATTAATACTGAAGAGTTACAATCTCTTTATGGAGCGAGATGATCAATGAAAACCTTAAAACAAAATGCAAGGCAAGAGCCAAAAGAATGGAGATATTCAAAACTTGAAAGGTCATAAAAGGGAGAGAAAAAGAAGGGGGGAGAAGCTTTCCAAAGAGTCAGTATAAATAATGTCAAATACTGTAAAGAGGTCAAAGTTTCTATTTTATTTAAGAACATGTAAGCTGTCAGTGGTTCAGATGAAAGCAATTTCAGTTTATCGTGGTGAGAACAGAAAGGTGATTATCATTGTTGAGGGGTACATGAGGTGAATGAGCAAAAATATAATCAGTTTTATTGTTTTTTGTTACTGGAGAATTTTCCTTAAATAATTTTACTGTGAAGGGAAAAGACAGTCATTATAGTATACATGTTATTTTTTTGTTTATTTAAATTTTTGGAAGTGATTTTGCTTTGCAAATGACAGATACTTGAGCATGTTGCAACATTAATGAGAAAGTTAATGACAAGGTCATTTTTGTGAGAGGAAATAGGAGAAATCTGATATAATGAGATTCCAAGTGAATGAGATGCAATATGATTATATGTATAATGTTAGGAAAAATACTGTTGCCATTTTAGTATTTGAGAAGAACACAAGCATTTATGTAAATACAATAAACTCTGTAAATCTGGAATTCTGATGTTCCTTATGAATTGATCTTTTCTCTGAGAATTATCAGGCTATCGCAGGTGCTGGATATTGTGAAGTTGAAAAAAATGATTCTTGAGAATAGGAGAAAGAAACAAGTTGGCTTGGCAAATATGAAAATTCAGCTCAGCGCTGCTAGGGGGTTCAATAATCAGGTAGGCTATCCCCACTCCAGGTATCTAGAAATAACCACAGAGTTTACCTAACTCCTTCTAAAGATACAGTAAGATTTATTATGTTTTAATCTGCACTAAAAAATATAAAACATTTAAATGTAATGACATGGCATATTTACTACATCTATACGCATAAGTACAAACAATATGTACTTTTTATTTTCTATGATGGAAGTAAACTTTGCCTTCAAGTATTCCATTTTAATTACTACAACAAATAAGAGAAAAATATTTTAAACTTGCCAATTAGCGGTATCAGAGTCTGGAGTATAAATAACCTAATTTAAATGGCTCTTTATTTTAATAATCCTTAGTCATGTTCTTTTTTACATGCCCTTCATCTCCCCTTTACTTCTTCATTCCTTTCCAAAAATTTGTCTGGGTGTATAGGTGATTTTTATGGCAGTCACAGATGTTGCTCAATCATCAAATTGACAATACGCGGGATGTGAACAGACTCAGTTGGCATTTTGAATCACTGTACTGTCACACAACAGTGTAGTCTTCGTCCTTTCTATCTGTTAAAAAGTATCTAAATGTCACTGAAGCCCAGTTTCTATTAGTTCTTCTTCTTTGCAGCACTCATAAGACACTTATGAATTTTTGGATACACTGTGGATAACTCACTACTCATGGGTGTCTCTCTTGGGTTAATATAACTGGGACGTTCCTTCTGCTAATGTTGTGCTATCCTCCGCCCTCAATGATGAATGGGACACCCATGTGGATGCAGCCTCATCTTAGCATCCTGCAATTATCCTCAGGCAAGGCCAGAGGAAACAGGCCACTAGCCCGCTGTTCTTGGAATCCTGCATGCCCATTTTTATATTTTCTGGTTATGATTGACACCAGGGAAGGGCAGTAGCTACAACAGGTAGAGGGTTGATGAGGATGTCAAATAAATTAATTAATTTGAAGATACAAAATACTGTTCTCCTTATTTTTATCTTCTATAAATGTAATCGAATCATAAATGTTATATAATAAAACATAAAGACTACATGAGGTAAATGAAGTTTCAATTATTTGTCAGTAAGTGGCAGGTGACAATATTTAGTTTAGTAAAGATATTTAGAAACCAGTATCTTTCATGGTTCATTCTAGATTCCTCTTCTTCCACTTTTGTTATTTCTATCCTTTGTCTCACAAGTTTTGGCCCAGTGCTCACATTTGCCAACATATCTTTATCCCCAGGTGTACTTTTAATTAGAACCTCAGTACTGTCTTGCTAAGCAGACTGTCCCATCCAGCATAATATTCAAAATACTATCTGCTTTCACTATTAGCACAAGAATGGCTGTATAACCTTTCAGTTCCTCTCTCTTGATCTTTCTCTCTAATTTGAGAACTTCACTTTCATAATCAAATATATCTTCTTCAAATATGAATATTCTGTTTTTTAGTTACTTTAAATGATCCTAGGCTGGAGATAGTTTTTGACTGGATTCAAACTCACAGAAAATCCTCCCATTCATTAAATATTGAAGGAATTGATGCTACTGTGCATTATCTCTCAATCATGATTACAGCCAGGTAAGGCATGTTACCGTCTAACCATCTCAATCTGCCGTGGATGTTTGTCCCACATTTGCCTACTCAGCATCCACCTCTGCTTTCTTTATCTGTGAGTCATGGTTTAGGACATGACTCCAAGTACACCCGCTGAGAGGAACCTCTATGCCTTGTTCCCACCACAAGACACCCAGAGCATAAGCATGGGAGCTGAGATACTGAATCTGGCCTGAGTAGAGGAAAGAATAACAGAGCAACAATGCACTCACAGTGGCTGGCCTAAACAGTGTGGTATCCACCAATGGTGCGCAATGCTAGCAGCTGTAGATTACTGCCAAATCTTGGTTTTAGTTTTCAATTTTCTATATTTAAATCTCACTCTGAAAAAAAAAATTAAGTTCTCTTACACAAAATTATTTCCATGTATTCATAGTTGTTACTCCTCATTCTTATTGTATATGATAAAGCACACTTAGCCAAGTAAACAGTCACTGTTGATATTATATCACCTTGCTCTAAGCTGGCTGAGAGAGGAATTGCCATGTGAGAGGACCTTCATGGTATCTGCAGATCTTTCAGCTGAAGGGCAATCTTAGTCTGTTTGGGCTACTATAACAAAATACCATGGTTGGGTGGTTTATATACAATAGAAGTTTATTTCTCATAATTCTGGAGACTGGTCCAAAGTCAAAATGCTGGCAGATTCAGTGTTTGGTGAGAGCCCACTTTCTGATTCAAAGATGGCACCTTCTAGCTATTTCCTCACAGGGTGGAAAAAGGCAAATAAGTTATCTTGGGCCTCCTTTGTAAGAGCTCGAATCCCTTTCATGTGACAGAGCCCTCATAACCTAATCACCTCCCAATGGCCTCACTTTCTAATACTATCACATTGGTGAATAGATTTTAACATATAGATTTTAGTTCAGCAGAAACATTCAGTCCATAGCAGGATCTGATACAGTTTCTTTGTGTCTGCATGTTATAAAGTTAATGGTAGAATTCTAGAAGCCGTGAATAAGGAGGCCACTAGGTTTTCTCTAGCTCCTCTGTAGGCAGTATGGAATATTCTCCTTGTCTTGCCTTTCTTAATGTTCCTGAGTTCAATCTCTAATTGACTTAGGATATTAGACCTCAGTATCACCCTCTAAGTTTGTTTTCAAGGGAAAAAGGGGCCAGTCACCATAATTAGTAGGGTGAATGTGACACCTTATTAAACCTTCCAATTAATCCTTCTGTTTTCAACAATGTCTTATTTCACCTGGTTGTTTTAATTGTTTAGAAAAATGGTTCTCCAACTTTGATGGGTATCAGAATCACCAGAAGAGCTTGTTAAAACACAACAGGGCCTCCTCAAATACAATGCTTCATTGTATTTAGAGTGGGGCCCAAAAAGCTGCATTTTAACATGTTATCTGGTGAAGATACTGCTGCTGATCTGGGGATAAGACTTTCAGCTTTATCCAGTTTCCTAAGTAAATCACCGCACTTTCTCTTTTGGGGTTCTAAGTTTGTCTACTTTTTCTCCTCCCTCCATCTCTTTGTCCTTGGGGGTTTAACCTTTGAATACTTTTCAGAGTATGCTGTTTAAGTTCTACATATTTGTGAATTTCCCAAATTTCCAGCGGATTTCTCTTTTTTATTCCAGCATTTATCGGGAGCATAAATTGCTCCATGCTTTGGTCCAATTTTATTTTGACTCCATTGTATGAGTAATGTTTGAGCCCATTCTTTGACGTATGCTCAGACCGCAGAGGGTTACTCTTAGCAGTCTTATTCACTGGAAATGGTTCTCTCTGACAAACTAGCTGGCCTGTACCTTAGTTTATTGCTGTTGTAGAGCTACCAGCCTTCTTTTACAGCTAATCACCCAAATCTCCATTTTGTTCGAGCCTACAGTTAGACTTGAACTTCCTCATGCACTGTCCTGAATAAAGTCAGTTCCTTTGGGGTGAGCTTCAGTGCATTCTGTTCCTGTATTCTTACCCCAAGGAAAAATACTGATTTATTGCTTCAGAGTTATGATCAAGACAATGGCCAGATTCTCTTGTAGTTACATAACTCCTTTATGAGCAGAGTTTTGAGCATTAGTGATATCCTCTGGTCTTCCCAGCTTGCCTCCCCTCTACCGAACTTCCATATTATGAGAAAGTTGGGTCAAGGCTATTGGGGTATTAGTTGTCTTGGACTGTGGTACCTGAGTTAGAGCCTCTGCTCTAAGAGTGGGTGCCAGGTGGAAGATTGGAGCCTGAGACATCTTGGCTGAAGTCATCTGGAATTTAGCCTCTTCAAAACAGAGCTCAAAGAGTTAAAAATGATGGCAATCTGCTTTTTCTGGTGAGATACAGTAGCCATTGACAGGGAGCTGGGACAAAAAGAATGCCTGTCTTCTTGTCCACACCTGACTACAGTGGAGATGCTGTCATGCTGAGCTGGAGGGGTGGGGGCAGAAGGATCAGGCTGTAACTCAAGTCTGACAGATTAGCTGTTCTTACAGAGATTTAGTAAATTTCCCTCACTTAATGTTTCTTGGTTTGCTCTATTCCCTTTGGCAATTTTCAGGGACTTCGAATGTTTGTGTTTTTTAAGAAATTTTCACCAGTTAATGGTTTTGTACTGGGAATAGGTTAAATTACCATTGATGACGTATATTAAATTTCTATTTCTAGTCTAACAGTGTCATTGAAAGCCTTTCTTATTTTTTTCAGGCATATAACAAATCTATCTGTGGAAGCCTAGATTATATGAAGAAAATGTTTTCTGGTATTTTTCCAAAGTATATATATTTCCTTTTTATGACAGATTTTTTTCACTTTTTTATTTAACTACTGTATTGTGTGAAAGGCTTTCAGAGGCATATTGAATTATATGTTGTATATCATAACATTCTAATTCTGAAGAACAGAATTTTTGGCAGAGAATTACCAAAAGAATATAGCTCAGACGTTTCTAGAATAAATGTCCACTGCTCTATGTCTTTTTGTGTGAAATGGAGATAATTGTTCAGTGCTGTTTTGAGGATTAAACTAATATATACAAAACAGTTAAAAAGAGTACCTGGCACATGGTACGCACCCAGTAAATGTTGATAATTGTTGCTGTGATTATTGTAGTTGTTATTCTTGTGAACAAAGATGGCTTGGTGGTGAAACATAGGTTTAACAATAAAACATTTTTCCCAGAATAAATTTTGATTTAAAAATATAAGGAAAATTTCATTTTCTTTTTACACTAAACATTAGTAAGTTTCTTGAGAGTGTAGGGATGTAAAATTAGCATTGGCTCATATTCAATCTTTCACAAAGAACAGTTTTTGATACTCTCATCCTCTGATTTAAAAGCTCACTTAAATTCAAAGAAACGTGGTAATTTCTTTGATTCCAGTTCGCATTATGAAGCCATCTTTTGAGAAATGCCATTGCTTAGCTTTGGAGCTGAATAGAGACTCTTTTTGAATTCTACTTCATCCGCGTTTCTAATCTGTTTTCTATACTGATCTTTTTGAGATTAAACAATCTTAAATCAAAGCTTTATTTGTTTGAGCTTATAGAATGTGCTGCAATTATTTAAGAATCACCAGCTTCTTCTGTACTCAGCAGCTGGTGCAGATTTTCAGAACTCGTGAGTACAAAGGGACAACACAAACATCAAATATGATAGTAAATTTGGCTTATTCACTACCTTGATATGAAGTTTCTAACAATTTAACTTATATGAAGTATAACATTCATATTTTTTCCAAGAAATTATTCCAATATGAGCTCAAGAAAATTGGTTGAAATTGTGGATGCTATAAATGTTGAAATTATTATTTGCATATGTTAAATTCGTATAAATCTTTATCATTTTTTATCAGGTAGTTCAATAGGATGTTGGAAAACTTACACTCTAATAGAATATAAAAATGATCATCTATTTAAGTCATTCTGATTTATTTTAATTGCTTCACAGTCCACTGTAAAGATTTGCTCTGATCCTAATATTTAAAATTTTCTGCCTTTCTTCTGCTTTTCTCTCCCACAAATTGGGTGTTTTATTCTTTTTCCTGCTTATTGAATTCATACCATTCTGTGTTGAGCACAGAAAGGTGGAAGTATACCACCCTGTTCTCTCTTTTTAATGCTCTGTATCTTTTTATTTCCTTTTCTGTGGAATCAGTTTTTCATTATCCTTATAAGGAGATGCCATTTTTTCAATCCTTCCTTAAAATCTAACTTCTTTACCAAGTCATTTATCTTCCTTATAGAATAGTGAATGTGACTGTTAGTGCACTGATGGGTCCCTTTATATCAGAATTATAACTTTTATGTATTAACTTACTTCCATGTGATTGTTATTTCATATATCATTGTGAACATATTTTTTCCAGAAACAGGATACATATTGACCTAAAAGAAATTTCATCTAAAAGAAAACCTGCCTAAGTTGCTATATTTTTATATTTCAGAGGAATTACTTTTACTCTAATTCTGATAATCTGTAATTCCTATATATAGTGATCTGTACACTGGTTTGTGAATTGATTGTACCTGGTATAGGAGGTAAGAAGTTCACAAAAATGTAAACTAATTATTCTTGGGAAAAGCTGCAAAGGAGAAAGGACTTACAGAGTGCCTACATAAATTGGTTATGAATAACATATGAACAAGGAACAACAAAATGCGGAAGGCCGCAGGAGGCCTCGGAGGAGGAAGTCCTCATTATGCCTCATGTTCCCATGTAGGGTGACCTCAGCTCTGTTACCATAAACGTTGTGCTCAAGGATGTAAAACCCCTTCGTAGCACTATGATGTAGCCAGACTTGTAGGCTCCTTGTAAGGCCCAAGTTCCATCAGCTGTACATAGAAAATAAGCCAAAGATAACTACACGTTCTTGTTTTGTGAAATTCCCAAACTGCCACTGTTATCAGTCCTTAGAATGACATGCCAGTTAAGGGTTAACTGATTCCATTCTGGCTCACTGATTCACTCCACCACCACCCTCTCCCCACCATCACTCCACCCCTATCCTGTAGATCAAAGTGATTGTAAACAATAAACAGGGTGGATGATCAGACCCCGGGGCCTTCACTGTTGCCTCCAGAGTAATAAAGTGATGGCCCCCTGGTCCCACTTTTTCTCTTAATCTTTTTCTCATTCCTTTGTCGCCACCAAACTTGGGATTCCCACGGGTGATGTAGGGCTGGCTCCCTACAAATTATGTCATTTTTTTTTTTGGTAGAAAGACATTTTCTATGAAAGATACGGTGTGCTTATTTCCATTCTAGAATAAGCTATCACCTAAAACACTGGTAATAGTCTGTAGACTGGCACTGGTTCACAGACCCCATTTTGAGGTCTATAGCACTGCTACAGAGAATTTTAATTCTCCCTTTAAACCCATGTACCTGAGAAAAAACTTTATATTGCCTGCATCTATAGAAAGAAATATAAATTTACTCATTTTCACCTAAGAATAAAGAATGCTTACTATGGGAAGCTGGGGACATGCAAGTTTCATATGTATGACTCAAAAATTTGGTTATTAATTCCATTCTTTCTGTGGGTACTTTCTTGCATTCTTAAAATTACAAAATACGTTGATTTTGTCAGCTACAAATGTGCTGATTATAAAACTGTTCTTTTCTTTCACAGAAGTAAGCAAGGCTTTATGGTTGAGAAATTGTTCCTTCAGAGTACAGTCTACAAAACAGAAAAATGCTACCTATTTCAAAGGGTATATCAAACAGGGAATTGGTTAAAAAGTTTTAGAAAAGCTGGTGTAGCAAAAGGGAGAGGTGTTTGCAGAACAGAAAAGAATAAGTGTATTTTCCAGAAAACTACAAATGCCACTGGACTAGAATCCAGAAACCTACTGTGTCTACTGTTGGTCTGCAGCAGGGCAGCTATTCAGGGGCTGAAATTGCTAAAATGTTAGCATGGATATCGGAGCTATACTGGTGCTTGCTTACCAAGCAAACACTAAGGAAGTGTAGCCACTGATGGAACTGCTGGATTTGTTAGTCACCTAATCTTATCTGAGCTATGGCAACATCAGCAATTTCCAGCAACTGCCAGCATTTGCCGCTGCTGTCTATCCTAAAAGCTTCTCAGTTCTAATAGCCTTCAAATTACCTTCTGGAGGCAAAGAGGGAGCATGGTGAAAGCAAGAGCAAGAGAGAGGGGAGAGGAGCCACACATTTTTAAACCAGCAGATCTCACTATCACAAGGACAGTACCAGCAGGATGATACTAAACCATTCATGAGAAACCACCTCCCATAATCCAATCACCTCCCACCAGGCCCCACCTCCAACACTGGAGATTATAGTTCAACATGAGATTTGGGTGGGAACGCAGATCCAAACCATATCACAGGCCGAGGTCAAGGTTTGGTTGAAAAAAAGGCTCAGAGGATGCTGATCAAAACTTGTTGCACTTTTGGTTGGTATTACCAAATTGACCTCCATTGATGTGTACAAGATGCCCAGTTTTTCACATTTATAAACCAGCTGTTTTCAAATGTGTTCACCTTTGTCAACTGAATGTGCAAAATTAGGGTGTCTCCTTACAAACTTTCTGTTAGTGAATAGCAAAACTCATAAATGGGTGCCAAGCTAGCTCTTTTCTAATAATATATGAATATGTTTTTATAATAGTGAAAAACTGGAAGCAGCCTAAGCATTCCTATGGGGATTTGTTAAGTAAATTATAGCACATTCACAGGATGAAATTATTCATAGACATCAAAAATCATGCATAAGACCTGGCAGGGTCAATCATGTTTGTAATGCCAACAATTTAGGAGGCTAAGACAGGAGGATGACTTGAGCCCAGGAGTTCAAGAGCAGCCTGAGCAGCATATCAAGACCTCATCTCTACAAATAAAAAATTAAAAAATTAGCTGGATGTGCTGTTCCTATAATCCCAGCTACTCAGGAGGCTGAGGCAGGAAAACTGCTTGAGGCCAGGAAGTGAAGTTGCGATAAGCTGTGATCGCACTCCATCCTGGGCAAGAGAGCACAATCTGGTCTCAAAAAAAAAGAAAAAAATCAAGCATAAAATTTTATGAAATGTCTGTTTCTGGGCTTATGAGGTCCCCTCCCCCATATTGGTCCCATCTGAAATCTTAAGTTACCGCTCATAAACTTTTGCATTAAAATTTTTAATTATTCAAATAATTGGCAATGCATAAAAACATGGAAAAAACAAGTGAAATACTAACACTGCCTTTCCCCATTTATTCCCATTACTAGTAATAACTGCAGCCAGTTATGTGAGGACTAGTAGACCTTATTCTAATATGCATTTCATGTAGTGCTTTCGGTTTTACTTTTTTACTTGAGTAATACGTGAATAAATTCTCAGTCTTGAAGTGCGCCAACAACACAAAGTTATGTAGAATAAAGTTCCTTGTCACTTTTTGGCCATAAATATTATTGCTTTCTCTAGAGGAAACAATCATGAACATACTCATACTTCTCTTCTAGATCTCATTATAAGAATTAAAGCTACTCTAATACTGACAAGAAAAGGTGTTTTTAATTATTTTATTTTTAATTAGCATTATGAAAATCTAAAAGAAAAATAATAAGCAAATTACCTTCCAGGGCCTCACATTGTCTGAACATAACAGAAAGCAAGTGTGCAAGGGAGTCTGGGAAATGTAGCTTGCAGGCTCACAGCTGTAGCATTTCAGAGTGCAAAAGGACCAGTACAAAAGCACAATTAATAACTTTGGTTACTTGCATTCATACCTATACTTCTATCCAATTTAAACATATATTGGAGATACACACACACACACACACACACACATATATATACATGTAAACATAATGGAATATATATATATATCTCCAGCCCAATTTTTAACCTTAATACATAATATAATAACAATCAAAAAGTCATGCTTGGGCTTCCACCAAGATGGCCAAATAAAAACAGCTCTGGTCTGTAGTTCCCAGCTAGGGCACACCAGAAGACAAGTGATCTCAGCATTTCCAACTGAGGTAGCAGGTTCATCTCACTGGGACTGGTTAGACAGTGGGAACAGCCCAAAGTAAGCAAGCCAAAGCAGGATGGGGCATCATCTCACCCAGCAGGTGCAAGGGGACAGAGAACTCTCTCTCCCAGCCAAGGGAAGCCATTAGGGACTTTTCCAGACACTCCAGCACTCTGGCTCAGACACTATACTTTTCCCATGGTCTACGTAACTCACAGACCAGGAGATTCACTCCAGCACCTAAATTCCAGTGCCCTGGGTTTTCAGCATAAAACTGGGCAGCCATTTTAGTTGAGTGGCTGAGGCAACATTGCCTATGTAAACAAAGCCACCAGGGGGAAGTTTACACAGCAGCTGGGTGGAGCCCAGCATGGCAGCTCAGCAAGGCCTCTGCAGGCAGACTGTTGGGTAGATTCCCTTCTTGCTCGGCAAGGCATCTCAGGAAAAAAAAGATAGCAGCTGGTCAGGGACTTACAAAGCCCCCACCTTCCTAGTATAGAGCACCTGGGAAAAGGGGCAGTTGTGGGTTCCACTTCAGCATACTTAAAGGTCCCTGCCTGTCAGCCATGAAGGGAGCAATAAATCCCCCAGCACAGTGCTTGAGCTCCATTAAGGGACTGGCTGCCTCCTCAAGTGGATCCCTGACTCCCCATGTAGCCTAACTGGGAGACATGTCATACAGGAGAGCTCTGGCTGATATCTGGCAGGTACCCTTTTGGGATGAAGCTACCAGAGGAAGGAACAGGCAGCAATCTTTGCTGTTCTGCAGCCCCTGCAGGTGATTCCCAGGCAAGCAGGGTCTGGAGTGGACCTCTAGCAAACTGCAGCAGAAGGGCCTGTTAGAAGAAAAACTAACAAACAGAAAGAAATAGTTCAACATCAACAGAAATGACGTCCACTCAGAAACCCCAACCAAAAGTCACCAACTTCAAAGACCAAATGTAGATAAAGCCATGAAGATAGGAAGAAACCAGCGCAAAAAGTCGGAAATCACCAAAAGCCAGAAGGCCTCTTCTCCAAAGGATTACAATCTCTCACCAGCAAGGGACCACAACTGGATGGAGAATGAGTTTGATGAATTGACAGAAGCAGGTTTCAGAAGGTGGGTAATAACAAAGTTCTCCGAGCTAAGGGAGCATGTTCTAACCCAATGCAAGGAAAGTAAGAACCTGGAAAAAAGGATAGACAAAATACTAACTAGAATAACCAATGTAGAGAACATAAATGACTTGATAGAACTGAAAAACACACACAAGTTTCAGTAGCCAAATCCATCAAATAGAAGAAAGGATATCAGAAATTGAAGATCAACTCAATGAAATAAAGGGAGAAGGCAAGATTAGAGAAAAAAGAGTGAGAAGAAATGAACAAAGCCTCCAAGAAATATGGGATTATGTTAAAAGACCAAATCTACGTTTGATCAGTGTACCTGAAAGTGATGGGGAAAATGAAACCAAGTTGGAAAATACTCTTCAGGATATTATGCAGGAGAAATTCCCCAAGAATTTCTGCAGGGGATTGAACTAGAAGTACTCTGGTTAGAAGGTAAGCACTGAAGCTGGAATAAAATGTGAGAAGTATCAAACA
>CAUYLG010030003.1:0-33234 GCA_963573385.1 Cacajao melanocephalus
GACCTCTAATATCCTTTCTTCTGCTTGATCAATTCGATGGTTAAAACTTGTGCATACTTCCCGAAGTTCTCATATTGTGTTCTTCAGTTCCATTAATTCACTTATATTCCTCTCTAAATTGTCTATTCTCGTGAGCATTTCGTCAAACCTTTTTTCAAGGTTCTTAGTTTCTTTACATTGGGCTAGAACAGGTTCTTTTAGCTCACAAAAGTTTCTTATTATCCACCTTCTGAAGCCTAATTCTGTTAATGGATCACACTTGTTCTCCATCAGGCCTTGTTCCCTTGTTGATGAGGAACTATGATCCCCTGTAGAAGGAGAGGCATTCTGATTATGAGTATTCTCAGCCTTTTTATACTGGTTTCTTCCCATCATTCTAAGTTTATCCACCTGTCGTTTGTAATTGCCAACTTTCAAATTAGGTCTCTGAGTGGACGTCCAACTTGTTGATTCCCAGCTCCAAAATCTGAGCAACCCACTGCGCCAACTAAAACAGCGGCATTAAGATTCATGGTGCTTTTCTGTCCAGGAATCTCCGGTCTGGCTTCCCTCTTGAATCCCTTTTTCAATCAGGTAAATAGGTGACTTTGCCTTCCCAAAGCTCCAAACGTCGACCAAAAGGGGAGTCAGTCCTGTTTACTCTGCACCTGCACCGAGAACCACCACGCCAGGGCGCCGGCAAAACCGCCCCGCGGGCCACAAGAGTAGCGCTGGCGACCCGTGGGGCTCTTCCGCTGGGAATGTCCTGGTCCATAGGCAACAAAAATTCATCTGTAAGTGTGGCATCCTCTCGTTCTGTGCGCTTTCTCTGGGAGTTACAATCCTGAGCTGCTAGTAGTCAGCCATCTTGGATCTCTCTTCCCGAGAGTTTCTATTTTGAAGGGATATTGAATTTTGTTAAATGCCTTTTCAGCATTTAATTAGGTGATCATATGGTTTTTGTCTTTCTTTCTGTTAATGTGATGTTTCACATGTATTGAAATGCATTTGTTGAACCATCTTTGCATCCCTGAGATAAATCTCACTCGATCATAGTGAATGATGTTTTTAATGTGCTGTTCAATTTGGTATTCCAGTACCTTGTTAAGAATTTTTGCATCTATGTTGGGATATTGGCCTATAGATTTGTTTTTTTGTGTGCCCTGGAATCACTATAATGCTGGCCATGTAAAATACGTTTGGAACTATTCCCCTTTCCTCACTTCTCTGGAATAGTTTGAGGAGAATTGATATTAGCTTTTCTTTAAATATCTGATAGAATTTAACAGTGAAGCCATTGGGTCAAGGGCTTTTCTTTGATGCAAGACTTTTTATTACTGATTCAATTTTCTGACTTGTTTTTCCTCTGTTCAGGTTTTCTGTTTCTTCATAATTTAACCTTGGGGTGTTGTATGTATCCATTTATCCTTTTCTTTCCTGTTTTCAAATTTGTTGGCATATAGTTGTTATTCATGAGGCTGTTATGATCCTTTGTGTTTCTGTGGTGTCAGTTGTAATGTCCTCCTTTTCATCCCTGACTTTATTTGCATATTCTCTCTTTATTGTTAGTCTAGCTAAAGGTTTGTTGATTTTATCTTTTCAGAAAAAAGATAAATGTTTGCTTATTTTTAAAAATTGCTTTTTTTTTTTTTTGGCTGGGCTCATGCCTGTAATCTCATCACTTTGGGAAGCTGAGGAGGGTGGGTCACCTGAGATCAGGAGTTTGAGACCAGCCTGGGCAACATGGTGAAACTCCATCTCTACTAAAAATATGAAAATTAGCTGGGCATGGTGGTGGAAGCCTGTAATTCCAGCTACTGGGGAGGCTGAGGCATGAGGATCGCTTGAACCCAGGAGATGGAGGTTGCAGTGAGCTGAGATATGTCACTACACTCCAGCCTGGGTGACAGAGCAAGACTCCATCTCAAATAAAAGATTTTTAAAAATTAAAAATTGCTTTACTTGGCCTTGTTTCATTTATTTCTGCCCTCAACTTTATTCCTTATTTCCACCAATTTGGGATTTGGTTTGTTCATGTTTTTCTAGTTTTTTGAAGTATGTCATTAGGTTATTAGAAATCTTTCTTCTTTTTGAATGTAGGTATTTATGGCTGTACACTTCCCCCTTAGAACTGCTTTTGCTGTGTCCCATCTGTTTCGGTACAGTGTTTCCACTCTTATTTTTCCTCAACAAATTAAAAAATTCCCTCTTTAATTTCTTCACTGACCTAGTGGTTATTTGGGAGCATGTTGTTTAATTTCCATAAATTTGTACTTCTGTTACAGTGTTCCCTTCTGTTATTGATTTCTAGTTTTTATATCATTGTGGTCAAGAAAAAATACTTGAAATGATTTCAATCATCTTTCATTTGTTAAGACTTTTTTTGTGGCCTAAAACATGATCTATCCTGGAGAATGTTCCATGTGCAGTTGAGAAGAGTGCATATTCTGAAGTGTTGCATGGAATGTTCTGTACATGTCTGTTAAGTCCATTTGGCCTATGTGCAGTTTAAGTCTGATGTTTCTTGTTTCTTGATTTTTTTCTTTGTTTGTTGTTGTTTTTTGTTTATTTCTTTGTTTTATAGAGACAGGTCTCTCTCTGTCATCTAGGCTGAAGTATAGTGATGTGATCATAGGTCACTGTAACCCCAAACTCCTGGGCACAAGTGATCTTCCTGCCTCAGCCTCCTGAATAGCTGAAACTACAAGCATGTGCCACCAAGGTCAGCTAATAATTTTTGTAGAGAAGGGGTCTTGCAGTGCTTCCTAGGTTTATCTTGATCTCCTGGCCTCAAGCGATCCTCCTGCCTGGGACTACCAAAGCACTGGGATTACAGGCATAAGTCTCCATGCCTGGCCTAAGTCTAATGTTTCTTTCTTGATTTTCTGTCTAGGCGATCTGTCTTTTGTTGAAAGCAGGATGCTGAAAGTACCCTACTGTTATTGTATTACAATCTATCTCTCCTTTTAGATCTAACAATATTCATTTATATTAGGGTGATTCACGATATATTATTCATAATATAATATGGTCATCATATATTAGGATGCTTCAGTGTTGAGTGTATATTTGCAGTTGTTAATCCACTTGTTGGACTGATTTCTTTATCGTTAGGTAATGATCTCCTTTGTTGCTTTTTGTAGTTTTTAACTTAAAGTCTATTTTATCTGATAAAATAGATAGAATATGTATCTCCTTTATCCTTTATCAGGAGTATGAGTACTCCTGCTCACTTTTGGTATCTGTTTGCATGAAATATCTTTTTCCATTTCTTTACTTTCAGTCTGTGCTTGTCTGCCAGTGAGGCTAGTCTCTCGTAGGCAGCATATAGTTGGGTCTTGTTTTTAAATCCATTCAGGAGCTTACTTTAAATTGGATAATTTAATCCATTTGTATTCACAATTATTATTGATAAGTGAGGATGTACTCCTGCCGTTTGGTTGTTTTCTGGCTGTTTTGTAGATTCTTTTTTCCTCTCTGTTTACCTTTGGTTCAGTGGTTTTCTGTGGTATTAAGCTCTATTTATTTTCTTTTTCTTGTTTGTGCGTCTGTTATACTTTGTTTTTTTCCCCATAGTTACTGTGGGCTAACACAGAGTCTTATAGTTATAATAGACTATTTTAAGCAGATAATAATTTAAAGTTTGGTTGCATAAAAATGCTCCATACTATTTTTCTCCCTCCATAATTTATATTTTCATTGCTTTAATTTACATCTTTATCTATTGCATGTTCCTTAGCCACTAATTGTAGCTCTTATTGACTGTTTTGACTTTTACTTTTCATACTAAAGAAATGAAAGATTTACATAGCACCATTACAACACTAGGGTAGTATCAGTTTGATTATGAATATACCTCTACTGGTTATTTATTTATTTTTTTAGCTTCCAGTTGTAGCACTCCTTTAAGCATTTCTTGTAAGACTGGTCTAATGGTAATAAATTCCCCCAGTTTTTGCTTATCTGTGAAGGTCTTTATTTTTCTTTCATTTCTGAAGGATGATAGTCTTGCTAGATATAGTAATCTTGAGTAACAGGGTTTTTGTTTTTGTTTTCAGCAATTTGACTATGTCATCCCGTTCTCTCCTTGCTTGCAGGGTTTCCGCTGAGAAATCTGCAGAGAGTCTAATGGAGATTCCCTTATATGTGACTTGATGCTTTTGTCTTATAACTTTTTTCTCTCTTTGTCTTTGATTTTTGACCATTTCATTACAATGTGCCCCAGAGAGGATGTTTTTGGGTTGAATCTAATTGGGGATCTTTGTGCTTCCTGGATCTAGATGTCCGTCTCTACCAAAACTTGTAAACTTTTCAGCTATTATTTTGTCAAATAGGTTTTCTGTGCCTTTGTTTATCTCTGATCCCTCTGGCATTTCTATAGTACATATATTTGTTTGCTTAGTGATGTCCCTTAAGTCTCATAGACTTTCTTCATTCCTTTTTTTGAGGTTCATAAATTTATATATTTTTTACTTACTGATGTTCATCTGACCAAAATTCAGCATAACCTTTATGGAACACTTAACAATTGTTTTATATTTAAAATAACATTTCATTCAAACTGTATGTAATTCAGTAAAATTTGTATACAGCAAGCAATGCTTAAAACCTGGAAAATCTGTAGAAAAGAGATTTAGACACAAAATAAGAAAAGAAAAATATGAGATATCTCTCACACACACATATGCATTCATTCTGGCTCATGTATATATACACACAGACACACACACACACCCCCCTCTTCGTGTTTACACAGACATATTCATTTTCACTCACAAAGTGGCTACAGCACAGACAAAAGATTGTAGGTCCAAAGGAAAATGATTGATGGTTCTAATAAAGAGTCCATGTAGCTCAAAAAGAACTAAAAAAAAACACAGTAATCTTCTGAGGAAATTACTACCTCAAAAAATGTTCTTAAGGTAAATTTGAGATCTAAGCCTGCAAAATTACTTTGCAAAATAGCTCCTGCAGTCCAACGTGACTTGTGCAATTAGAGGGGATCAGATAAAGCTAGTTTCTGTACTTTCTTAAACAAGGATGCAGGATACTTGCTGGTGCCTAGGGGCACTCCCATCATGCCAGGTACTGCTGCAGTGCCAGCTTTGCTTTGTCACAAAGATTTGAATCTCGTGGCTAACTCAGTTTGTGTAGAATATCTATGATGCATATGTCTCATAATTTATCCTGGCATTCTTGTGAACATTCTTCTTCATTCCATTTGAGGTTTGATATACAAAACATAGCTGGAAGCTTCAGTTTGACATGTGACTGGTCCATGTAATATTTGATTTTTTGAAGGATATCATCATTGGTCATAATAAATTCTTTTGCTGTTGTCTTATCTGCTATGTTGACTAAGATGCACAGTATCTACTCTTTGACCTTAAAGTTATGTTCCCCTTGCAGAACAAGGGTGACAGCTTGCATAGTTTACTTTCCACGAGTACTCATTATTTTATCTGTATGAGGCCAGTTCAAGAGGAGATTTCTGAGAAGTCCCAGTGTCTTCATCAGCACATTCAGATCTGAATCTGGTAACAACCAGAATATCTGTTCGGTTTTCAAGCTTTGTAAAATGTTTGCTTTTATTTTTTGTTCAACCTGAAATGCCATATTCATTAAAGCCCAAATTCTATTCACTTGTAAAACAGGATTTTCACTCTGGGTTAATCCACAAAGTAGCTCTACAACTCCTGATTTTAAAATTGGCTATTTTCTTGGAGAAAATTCAAGAAGATTACATATCGTGGAAGATGCTACCACTAAGATTTCATCTGGTGCATTTTGTAAAACCTTCATTAAATGTTTTCAGACAATGTGATCCTAGAAACTGTTTTGAAGCTGCTGCACAGATCTTGATAAAGGGTGCAAACATCTGACAGCAGCTAACCACACCTTGACACTAGACTCAGACAAGCCGGTCACAATTTGGCCTGTCGTATTTTTCAGTCTCAATGCTCTTCTGAATGTCTTCATCATTTGCTCCAAGAGAGTCATAGAGCTTGAATGCAGCCTGATAGAGTTCATGCGCATGTTTAAAATCATGATCAAGCCTTTTAATATCAGTGATGACACCCAATGAGTTGGGATACTGGAAACAGTCAGCAAACATGGCAATGAGGTGAGCAGTTATTCTGGCGATTCTCTGTAGCTCAATATCTGGTTCAATCAGATAGGCAAGTATCTCAGCTTCTTTAACTCTCTCCTCTAGTACTCTCTCCTTATTGCACAAACAAGGCAATGTCTTTAATACAGTTGTCATCTGTCTGAATTGTTCCAGCTGTATGCACGTAAATTAAACATTTTGCTGATGTAAGCTGTATCTCAATATAATTAGCCCTCTGTAACATCTTCACAAAAATATGTGATAACAATTCTGCATCAACCAAAGCATTTACCAGGATGTAGGATTCTCCTGGTAAAACTGAGAAACATTTCAGTGCTTGCACTTGAACTTTGTAGAACAGTGAGGTTAGTAGCTGAGCAATGTTCTGAACTATGCCATGGCTAAATAAAATTGTCTGATGATCTGGCCCTTTACGGCAGTGTGAGACAATCCAACAGATGTACTCCTGGGTATAGTGGAACCTGCTAAGCAGTGCCATGAGGTGCAGTGTCACTGTGGCATCTGTATACAGTAGCTCCTTTGGAGTGACAGGTCTGGAGAAAATGGCATGCAGGCATTGGAGACAAGCTTCAGTGAACTTCAGGTCTGGGGACAGTAGTTCTTGTAGTAAGGCTGGGATTATACGAGTCAGTGGAGACTTGACATTGTTTTCAGTACCCATAGCAAGACTTCCCAGCACCACTGCACATTCAGTTTTCAGTTCTGCGCTTGAGGTTTCTTGCTGAAGCAAGCACAACAATCTTGGAACAGCTCTGAAAACAATGAGATTGTTTTCTGCTTGTTTCATATTACAGAATTTTTTATGTCTCATTTCAGAGTCGGACAGCTCAAATACGTTGCAAAATCCATCGAAGTTATCTTCCAGAAACTTTCATTCATGGTCCGAAAGGAAGCTAATACGGTTTGGGGTCTCCAACAGGCACATGATCTTGAGCCTTCCCAGCTGGCTGCTCTCATTCTTTTTTATTCTCATTTCCTTTTCTGCCTAGGTTATTTCAAAACATCTATCTTAAAGTTTCAGAATTCTTTTTCATCCTTCCACTTATTCTTATCCTTCTTCTCCTCCTCTTCCTCCTTCTCTTTCAAATTCTTCTTCTTGACAAGGTCTCACTCTGTCACCAAGGCTGGAGTGCAGTGGTATAATCATAACTTACTGCAGCCTTGAACTCCTGAGCTCAAACAGTCCTCCTGCCTCAGCTTGAAAATAGCTGGAACTACAGGCATAAGCCACCATGCCTGGTGAGACACTGTCTTAAGCACTATGGGTAGATAAGCAGCTGTTAAGCAGTACATCTTTAAAGAAAAAGAAAATAGAAGGCCTCTAATTCTACCACCCAGAGATGACCACTTTTAATAACTCAGGATTATGTTGATTCATAGTCTCGGTGTAGAAATTGGCTGGTCAGTGAGGGTGGGAGGACACTTGAACAGGGACATCCTGCTTTATTGCCCTCTCTATGACACCACAATTCATCATCCTGTGGTCCACTGCCAGCCCTATTCTGCTTCCATTTCTTGTACTGTGGGTATTGAGCACATCCTAAGTGCTCCTACACCCTGTGGCCATGTTGGCTGATGCCTTTACTCTGAATTTAGTCCCAGTTGCTCTCCATCTTTCAAGGTCTTCTGGTAGTTTCCATGTCCCTGATACAACCCCTTCTTGTTTTCTAGTATGGTTATGCATTTTCTCTCTCTCTCTCTCCTTCCTCCCCCTTCCTTCCTCCTTTCCTCCCTTCCTCCCTCCCTCCCTTTCTTTTCTTTTCTTTTCTCTTTCTTTCCTTTCTTTTCTTTCTTTCTCTTTCCTTCTCTCTCTTTCCTTCCTTCCTTTTTTTCTTTTCCTTCCTTCCTTCCTTCCTTCCTTCCTTCCTCTCTCTTTTCTTCCTTCCTTCCTTCCTTCCTTCCTTCCTTCCATCCATCCATCCATCCATCAGTTTAAGGGTTTTGTATGGGATGGGGAGACTGCTTTATATGCTCTGTTTACCTTCCTAAAAGTTTACAGTTATATCACATGTCTGACAGCTTGAGTCTCACTCACCCCCACCCCATCACTTATCAGATATTTCAGATCAATGTTAGACATAACTGGAGCACTGGCATTTTAAAGAATTACTGGGTAATATGCCATGCTTATGGAATCCCCAGAGGAGTCCTCTTTTCTGAGATGTCTGAGAGAACAGTAGGTGCTAGCTAGGGAAGGAAGGTCAGCAGATGGCTGGAGGATGCTGCTGGAGTTGGGAAGAGCATGAGCAAACATGTGGACATATTTGATAGAATGTACTGTGGTGGCCTTGTGGAAATCAGAGCAGAAAGAACAAAGTGTGGTGGGAGTCCCAGAAAGGAGACATCTCTCTGAAGAGAAGCCATAACACTGCTGCCATGTGTTTTAGACATGAGACAGTGACAGTCCTGTCCCACAGATAGTGGGGGCTGGAGAGAACAGCGTCTGCAGCCTGTAGTCCAGGAGTCTCTCTCTCTCCCTAACAGCCCAGCAGTGGCTCAGGAGTGAGCTGATGCTTCTTGACCTTGACGATGCTAATTTCTTGTGAAGTGAAGGATTAGTCTCAGGGCCCCTCACTCACACAGGACCCTTCCAAGGCTCTGGGAGAGTGGGAAGAACCCTGATAAAGAGTTTACATGGTCATATGTCTCCCTTAAAATATGAAAAAGTAAGATATTTTGTAGTATTACTTTAAAAGGATGCCCTAATTATATAAGCTTTGAGCCCCATATAACTGGATTCTGCCCCTAAATGAATGACTTAATTCCAGTTAGCAGAGACATTGGATAAATAATCAAGCTGGAGAAAAAAATATGAAAGAAGATTATTCCACTTAGGGAAGACACACTACAGGTGAGCATCCTTGGCTCTGAGAAAGTGAAGTTTAAAAAGATCAGATGGTCTTAGTGGGCTACAAGACAAACTTCTTGACATTGATGTTCAAGGCTAAAGGGTGAGTGACTACAGCAATGACTGATCATATGAATGTGATTTTTTTGGCCATTTTGTAGGACCGGACAGTTAAATGGCACCTGTACCAGCTCGGTAGACATGGAGCTCTTCCTCCATTACTCCCTCATTCCATCAGTAAGTAAAGGCAGGGGAAGGGTGAGGAGGGCAGGAAAGGGCAGCTGGGCCACTGCCAAACACAGACTCCCAAACAGACCTGAAAGGTCAGGGGAGAGAGATCAAATGAGTTTACTTCCAAAATTTCTTACATCATATACCAAAAATATGGCAGTAGAAAGCTTTTAAGGACCCAAGTATCAAGCATATGGGCTTTTAGGGAAGTCAAACCGGCTTTTCTGATGAAGTAATGATGGTGCTGAGGTCAGTTGGAAGATGTAGTTAAGCATGTTGCAGACAGGGGAGAGCTCATGCAAAGGCTCTGTGGAGGGAGGGAGAAGGCAGAGTGGGAAGAGCTGAGAAGTTCAGCCATGGCTGGACTGGAGAATTGAAGTGGAGAGGTCTGGGGAGGTGGGCAGGGCAGGCCAGGTAGAGCCCTATGGGGCTCTGTGTTAAGTTTTGCCTTCATTCTCAGTACGGTGAGAAGTAATGGAAGTGTTTCCATGAAGGTGGTGTGATCAGATTTGTGCTTTTAAACGATCTCTCTGGTTACAATGTGGAGATTGAGTTGGAAGTGGGCAAGAGACGAGGCAGGAAGACCAATCTTAGAGTTCAGAATTGGTTTCCAAGCCATTGTGGCCCTAAGCACCCAGGGCTGCTCAAATATGCTTAAAACATCTCACGGAGACTCAGCTCACTATGGAAAAGACCTTCCCGCACTTGAGACTATAGCTACGTTAGGAGGCAGGAGGGAGAGAGCTCCCTGTGACTGGAGACAGCAAAGCTTCTTGTTAGGATGGCACCATGCGTCATCTACCATGAGAGCTTTCAGAGCTTTTCTAGCTCTGCCATTTTGAGTCTCTGCAGCTCGTATCACATTTTTCCTTGAGTTCTGATTGCTCCTATCTGTTTCATCACTTCTTAATCACATCTTCATCATCATGCAGTTAACATTATTGCATACCATCTGTGACCCTCTCACCTGCAGGGATCCAGGTGAGACATGATTTTATCTCATCCTAGATAATGATGTCAACTCCAGAAGTTCAGGACGGAAAAACAATAGGACTTGTCATGGGCTGGGTAGGAAGGTTACGGAGAGGAGGAGGTTGAAGATGACTTGGGTTTCTAACTTGAACAACTGAAAAGATGATGGCAGCTGCCATTCACTCGTTAAGGAAAATTAGAAGAGATCCAGGTTTGAGGTAGATAGAAGACAGTGGCTCATGCCTGTAATCCTAGCACTTTGGGAGGCCAAGGCAGGCAGATCACTTGAGTCTAGGAGTTTGAGAACAGGATGGGGAACATGGCAAAACTTCGACTCTACAAAAAATACAAAAATTGTCTGGGGGTGGTGGCCCAGCTACTCAGGAGGCTGAGATGGGAGGATCAGCTGAGCCTAGGAGTTTGAGGCTGCAGTCAGCCGTGATTGTGCTATTGCACTCCAGCCTGGATGACAGAGTGAGACCCTGTCTCAAAACAAGAGACATACTGAAGTTTTTGATAAAAGCTTTGAGCTTTCAATACATTAAAAAGAAATATCAACTGTGTAGTTGGTTATGTAGTTTTGGAGTTCATGGACAAGGTTGGGGCTGGAGATTCATATTTAAGTATTTTGTGTATTGATGGTCATTAAAACATGGAGATGAGGCTAGGCAGAATGGCTCACACCTGTAATCCTAGTGCTTTGGGAGGCCAGGGTGGGAGGATCACTTGAGGCCAGGACTTTTGAGACCAGCCTGGGTGACATAAGTGAGATCATCAAGGGAGAGAAGATCAGGTAAGAAGTTGAGTAGCCCTTGGACTGAGCTGTAAGGAACTCTGCATGTAGGGCTGGGGTAAAGAATGATCCAGCAGAGGATACTGAGAAATAGTGGGGAAAAATCAGGAAAGCACGTTTGATGAAGGCCTAGGGAAGAGAGTACTCAAAGAGGAGGGAATGGTCAACACTGTAGAATGCTGCTGAGAGATCAAGCTAGATTTGGACTTCAAGTATACATGGGACCGAGCCACAAAACAATCATAAGTGACTTTCGCCATAGCTTTTTCAGCAGAGTGATGGGGGTAGAAGCCAGGTTAGGAAATTCAGGAGCCAGTGAGAGGTAAAGGAATGGAGACACGGGTGTGGAAAATTCTCAAGAAGTTTCTGATAAAGGCAGGGGAGAGAAAGAGCATCAGGTTTGTGAGAACGTGACTGAATCCATAGGAAAGTGGCAGAGAAGGCTTTGCAACCTGGCAGTTAGTACTGCCTTTTGACAGATGAGGAAACTGAGGTACAGGAAAGTTAAATCTCCCTCTCAACCAGGATATGAGAGAGACCAGATTTAAACCTACATCTTTTCAGGGCAACAGAAGGGAAAGCTTAGTACAGAACATTCTGGTAGCTCAAGGGTGCATGCAGTCAGCCCTCTGACTCTGGAGGTGTCACTAACGTTCTGTGCGCTTTGCTGACCCACACATTTGCTTTCAGGGAGGGCTTAGAGGCCACACTGAGGATGAGCGTGCCCACTAACTCTCTCATCTTCTCTTCTTACAGCTCTTCATCATTTTCATCTTGTCCTTCCTCCAAAGACGAGAGCATCATAGACAGAGAGATAATACCTCTTACCTCCTGGGGAACCGCTTTGGAATTATCATGTGAGTTAAGTCAACCCCTACAGCTTGGGGTACCCTGTGGTTAAGGTCAGGTAGCTCCTAGGACCCCTCCTCCACCTCTACCTCACTCTGCACAGCCCCTCCTTGTCCCAACTCAACCAAAGCTCTTAGAATTCAGAATTGATTTCCAAGCCAGGGCTTGGGATCACTACTTTGGCGATGATCTGTGGGAATGTCTCAGAGCCACCTTCTGGCCTCACACAGTTTCTGTTGTTTGCAGGCCTCTGGACTTCGTGGGCACTTTCAGTAACCGATGGTCCTATGGAGTTGCCTTTGGGGCCACAGCCAATAAGGTCATGTTTTTGTTCTCAGAAGGCTACCAGCCCCTGCAGATCCCGCAGTGGGCCCAAGGTACTAGGGCTGCCTCATACCTGCTAGAAACTGCATCATGGAAATTCTTGCTCTCAGAGACCATGTGGCCCGTGCTCTCTGGGATCAGGGCATAAACTCTGTGAACGATCATGTTCTTGCCAGCCTGTCACTTGCCCAAGGTCGATGCCTAGCCCACAAATCTTCAAAGACATTCCACAGCTACTTTGTGGGGATCTGCCCAGTTAGATTCAGAGGTCCTTTAGACATGATGTACCAAGTCTCAGGAAGTAGGTTCTTCCTCACCTACTTGCCAGAAGCTCTCCTATGTCATAGCCATGGCTGCCTTCCTCATATTGATGAGCCCTATTCCTCCTCAAAGATCAGTGCTTATGTTTTTGGCCATGAGTCTGAGGCCTCATCTTTTCCCATGCCTCATGCTCCATCTGAAGGAGTAACTCTAAGCTACAAGTTCACTTTTCCCTTATACAATCATTCTAAAACCTCTCTATTCAGTACAGTTCCCTCTCATGGGCTCCAAGCCTAAATCAAATGCCTACTAACAGGTCATTAGTCTTTAAGAAAATGCAAATTAAAACCAAAATGATGTATCATTACACACCTCTTAGAAGTACACAGTTTGAGAAGTTTTGCAAATGTTTACATCAATGAAACCATTACTACAATCAGGATAAGGAATCCTAGAGGTTTCCTTGTTCCCCTTTGTAATCTCCCCTTTCCTCCCCTCTTCTGTCACTGCCCTCATTTACAAGCAACAACTAATCTACTAAGTTTGCATTTTCCAGAGTTTCGTATAAATGGAATCATACAGAATGTACTTTTTCTCGGAGTCTGGCTTCTTTCAGTCAGCGTAGCTATTTTGAGATTCATACATATGTAACATGTTACTAGCTTATCCTTTTTCTTGCTGAGTAGTATTCCACTATATAAATCAACTACAGTTTGTTTATCCATTCACCTCTTGAGTAATATCTGATTTATTTCCACTTTTGGCCATTGTAAGTAAAACTGCTGTGAACGTTTGTGTACAAGTCTTTTCATGTACCCATGCTTCAGTTTTCCTTGGGTGCATACCTATGAGTAGAATGGCTGGATTACACAGATCATATAGTAGATCATACTTTTAAAGAAACTGTCAAACTGCTTTATAAAGTGATTATACCACTTTAGATTATCCCCATCAGTATGAGAGTTCCAGTTTCTCCAACACTGGTACGGTCCATTTTTTAAATTTTGGCGACTCTAAGAAGTGTGTCGTGGTTTCTTATTGTGGTTTTAATTTGCATTTTTATAATGACTAATGCTGTTGAGCATATTTTCATGTGCTTATTTGCTATTCCTATACCTGCTTTGATGAAACATCTATTCAAATCATTTGTCTATTGTCAAAAATTGGGTTTTTTGCTTTCTTTCTAGTGAGTTTTCAGAGTTTTAAAAATATATTTTGTTGTAAGACTATTATTGTACACATGTATGAATTGCAAATATTTTTTCCTAATCTGTAGCTCAAATTTTCATCCTCCTAACAAACTGTTTTGAGGAGCTGACATTAATTTTGATGAAATCCGATTGATTCTTTTTTTTCTTTTATGGATTATGCTTGTGGCGTCATATAAGAATCTTTTCCTAAGATAAGGTCATGTAGGTTTTCTCCTCTGTTTTTTTCCCCAGATTTTTATAGCCTCAAATTTTGCTTTGAGGTCTGCAATACATTTTGAGCTTTTTTTTTTTTTTTTTTTTTAAAATATTATATAGTATGAGGGGTTGATTAAAGTTGATTTATGCCTTTGGATCGCTGAATAAAAAGTATTCTAGCACTATTTGCTGCAAAATCCCATCCTTTGTCCATTGACATGCCTTTGCACCTTTGTTGAAAAGCAATTGGCCACATATGTGTGGGTCTGTTCTTAGACTCTCTATTTTCTCCTATTTATCTATTTGTCTGTCTTTGCACCAATATCATACTGTCTTGATTATTTTAGATTTATAATAAATATTGAAATCAGGTGGCATGAGTCCTTCAGATTTGTTTTTTCAAAGTTGTTTTTGCTATTCTAGGTTCTTTGCATTTCTACATGAATTTTAGAATAAATTTGTCAATGTATACAAATAATGCTGAAATTAAGATTATATCATTTGTACATTTTTAGATCCATTTTAGGAAAATTGTCATTTTAACCACAGCAAGTCTTCTGACCCATAAACACAATATATCTCTCCTTTTATTTAGAGTTTATTCATTTCTCTCAGCAACGTTTTGTAGTTTTCAGTGAATAGACCTTTCACATCTTTTGTCAGATTTGTATATGTTTTATATTTTTTATTGTTCATTGCTAATAAATAGAAATACAGTTGATTTTTGTATGCTGATCTTATATCCTACAACCTTGCTAAACTCACTTATTAGTTCCAGTAGCTTTTTCTATAGATTGCATCGTATTTTCTACATACTACATCATATCATCTGTGAATAAAGGCAGTAGTTTTATTTTTTCTTTTCCAATCTAGAAGTCTTATTTTATTGTTATTGTTTTTCCTAATTGCACAGGGTAAAACTTCCAAAATAATGCCCAGTACAAGTAATCAGACCAAGCATCTTCCTCTTGTTCTTCATATTAGGGAAAAATCTTGTTTTTTTAAAGTGCTGATTTTGAACAATTATATTATGATGTGTCTAATTTTCTTGATGTTTCTCATGCATGGAGTTTGTTGATCTCTGCATTTTTATTTTCCTCAAATTTAGAAAAATTTTGGGCATGGCGAGGTGGCTCACGCCTATAATCTCAGCACTTTGGGAGGCTGACACAGGAGGATTCTTGAGCCCAGGAGTTTGAGACCAGCCTGGGCAACACAGTGAGACCCCACCTCTACAAAAATAAAAATAAAATTAGCTGGGCATGGTGTCATATGCCTGTATTCCCAGCTACTTGGAAAGCTGAGGCTGGAGGATCACCTGAGCCTGGGTGGTTGAAGCTACAGTGAGCCATGACTGTGCCACTGCATTCCAGCCTGGGCTACAGAGCAAGACCCTGTCACAAAAAAAAAAAAAAAAAAAGGAAGGAAGAAAGGCCAGGCACAATGGCTCAAGCCTGTAATCCCAGCACTTTGGGAGGCTGAGGTAGGTGGATCACTTGAGGTCAGAAGTTTGAGACCAGCCTGGCCAACATGGTGAAATGCCATCTCTACCAAAAATACAAAAAATTAGCCAGCTGTGGTGGCATGCATGTAGTTCAGCTTCTTGGGAGGCTGAAGCAGGAGAATCACTTGAACCCAGTTGCAATCAGCCCAGCCCGTGCCACTGCCCTCTAGCTGGGTGACAAAGCGAGACTCTGTCTCAAAAAAAAAAAAAAAAAAAAAAAAGGAGGGAGGGAGGATGGGTGGGAGGGACGGAAAAAGAGTATTTTGGCCATTAATTCTTTTTTTCTCTTTTTTTGTTTATTGTACTTTAAGTTCTGGGGTACATGTGCAGATCTTGCAGGATTGTTATGTAGGTATACACATGCCATGGTGGTTTGCTGCCTCCAACCCCCTGTTACCTACATTAGGTATTTCTCCTAATGTTATCCCTCCCCAACCTCCCCAACCCCTGCTATCACTCCCCTAGCCCCCTAGCCCCCAACAGACCCCAGTGTGTGATGTTCCCCTCCCTATGTCCATGTGTGCTCATTGTTCAACACTCACTTAAGAGTGAGAACATGCGGTGTTTGGTTTTCTGTTCTTGTGTCAGTTTGCTGAGAATGATGGTTTCCAGCTTCATCCATGTCCCCGCAAAGGACATGAACTCATCCTTTTCTGTGGCTGCATAGTCTTTCATGGTGTATATGTGCCACATTTTCTTTATCCAGTCTATCATTGATGGGCATTTGGGTTGGTTCCAAGTATTTGCTATTGTAAACAGTGCCACAGTGAACATACATGTGCATGTGTCTTTATAACAGAACGATTTATAATCCTTTGGGTATATACCCAGTAATGGGATTGCTGGGTCAAATGGTATTTCTGTTTCTAGATACTTGAGGAATCGCCACGCTGTCTTCCACAATGCTTGAACTAATTTACACTCCCACCAACAGTGTAAAAGCGTTCCTATTTCTCCACATCCTCTCCAGCATCTGTTGTCTCCAGATTTTTTAATGATTGCCATTCTAACCGGCATAAGATGGTATCTCAATGTAGTTTTGATTTGCATTTCTCTAATGACCAGTGATGATGAGCAAATTCTTTTTCCGTTCATAAATTCTTTGCTTTTGTTACTATTGTGATTCATATGGAACCAAAAATGAGCTAGTAGCAAAGGCAATCCTAAGCAAAAAGAACAAAGATGGAGACATAACACTATCCAACTTTAAACTACACTGTACTACAAGGTTGCAGTAACCAAAACAGCATGATATTGTTACAAAAACAGACACATAGACCAATGGAACAGAATAGAGAACCTAGAAATAAGACCATACACCTACAGCTATCTGATCTTTGACTAATATGACAAAAACATGCAATGTAGAAAGGATTCCCTTTTCAATTAATGGTGCTGGAATAACTGGCTAGCCATATGCAGAAGACTGAAATTGGACCCCTTCCTTACACATATACAAAAATTAACTAAGATGAATTAAAGTCTCATATGTAAAACTCAAAACAATAAAAACCCTAGAAGACAACCTAAGCAATACCATTCAAGACATAGGCATGGGCAAAGACTTCATGACAAAGATGACAGTATTATTACTTTTTTTTTGTTTTGCTACACTTTCATCTTTATTGGCCAATTCTGTTTTTTATTATCCATTTTAGGAAAATCTTACATGGGCTTTTCATTGAGTAGGTAGGAGACAGCCCAACTACATGCTTTCCTGTCTGCGTGAAAACTGAATAACAGATGCACAGAGAACAGTCTGATTAGACTTTGAAAAAAAGTGGCTCAATTGGTCACAGATCATTATATACATCTATTGTTTACTTAGAGATTGTGGACTTGAGGAGCTAGCAGAAAATTTTTCACTTTACTCTCTTACACTTAATAGAACATGATAACTGAAAATTGAACAATGTTGTTAGGAACTAGTATTATTTAAACAAACCATGGTAACTAAAATTCATGCAGATCAGAATCATTTGAAGTAAGTGCTGCCTATAATTTCTACAACAGAAAAGTATATGAGATACAATTAAAATGTTATTTTTTATGAACATTTTCTAATAGAGATTAATAAAAAATATATTTACAAGTCTTGGTGAGGTAGTTTTAAACATGTGGTCTTGTGTACCTATAGAGCTTAGAATAGTGATTTCAAAGCTTCAATATAATTAATATATCTTTTGATTACTTGAATTTTGATGTAAAAAGATTACTGTGATTCCTATCAGTGAAATATTACTAAAAACAACATGGTTTTGACTCTTAAAAATTAAAATCCTTGTTTTTAAATGAGTTAACTTGACAAAAATGTGTAACCTGTTGCTATTGCATGGAATGTTCTGCACATGTCTGTTAAGTCCGTTTGGTCCAAAGTATAGCTCAAACCTAGTTGTAGTAGTTTGAAATCCTTATTGATTTTCTTTCTGGATGACCTGTCTTTTGCTGAAGTGAGATGTTAAAATTCCCTAAGTTTATTGTTATAGACTATATCTTCAGATTTCTTAATGTTTGCATTTTATATTTTTGTGTTCTGATGTTGCATTCATATATATTTACAATTGTTAAGTCCTTTGGGTGAATTGACCACTTTGTCACTATAATAACCTTAAGTATTTTTTTTGTTTGTTTTTTGAGAGAGTCTTGCTTTGTCACCCAGACTGGAGTGCAATGATGCAATCTTGGCTCACTGCAACCTCTGCCTCCCGGGTTCAAGTTGTTCTCATGTCTCAGTCTCCCAAGTAGCTGGGATTACAAGCACCTGCCACCACGCCTGGAAAATTTTTGTATTTTTAGTAGAGACTGGGTTCTATGTTGGTCAGGTTGGCCTTGAACTCCTGATCTCAAGTGATCCACTTGCCTCGGCCTCCCAAAGTGCTGAGATTACAGGCATGAGCCACTGTGCCTAGCTGACCTTAAGTTTTTAGCCTAAACTCCATTTTGTCTGAAATAAATACAGCTACTCCTATTTTCTTTTGGTTTTTATTTGCACGGAATATTATTTTCTATCCGTTTACCCTCATTCTGTGTGTGTCCTTTATGGTAAAGTGAATCTCTTGTAAAAACCATATAGTTAGGTCTTTAAAAAAATAATTCATTCAGCCACTCTATGACTTTTTGTTGGAGAACTGATTTATATTCAAATAAATTATTGATAAGTGCAATTAGTACCATTTTATTAATTGTTTTCTGAGTGTTTTGTAGATCCATTGTTTCTCTCTTGTCTTCATTCTTAGTATTATAATGACTTTCTCTAGTGGTAAGATTTACATCTTTTCTGTTTATCTTTTTTGTGTTTTTCATGGACTTTTATTTGTTTATTAGCCTGAGAATTACATAAAACATCTTAGACATATAACAGGCTAGTCTAAATTGAGAACAAATTAATTTTGATCACAAACACAAAATTTACATTTATACTTATTCTCTTTCCACATTTTAAGACTTGATGTCACAATTTCATTTTATTATTTATGTATTTTTAAATTTTCCACCCATAGCAACAAAACACACTTCTTCTCAAGTTAACATGGAATATTCTGTAAGATAGGTCATATGTTAGGCCAGGAAATAAGTCTTAAAAAGTTTAAGAAGATTGAAATAATATCAAATATCATTTTTGACTATAATAACACGAGACTAGAACTCAATAACAAGAAAAATTATGGAATGTTAACAAATATGTAGAAATGAAACAAAATGCACCTGAACAACTATTGGGTCAAAGAAGAAATTAAAAGGAAAATTTAAAACAATATTTATCTTGAGCAAATTTATATGGAAACATAGCATACTCAAATTTATATGAATCAAAAAAGCAATTCAAAGAAATTCATAACATTAAATGCCTATGAAAAAAATGAAGAAATAACTCAGATGAACAACCAAATACTATAGGTCAAGAAAGTAGGAAGGGAAGAACTAACTAAGCCCAAAGTTAGCACAAGGAAGAAAATACAGATCAGAGCAGAAATAAGTAAAACAATAATTAGAAAACAATAGAAAAGATCAACAAAGCTTAAGTGTTGGCTTTCTGAAAAATCTAAAAAAATTAATTGTTAAACCCTTAATAGACTAATTAAGAAAAAAATGAGAGTAGACTCCAAAAATACAATCAAAAGTGAAGGAGGAAATATTACAGCTGGTAACATGGAAATACAAAAAAAAAAAAAAAAAAAAAGAGAGAGAGAGAGAGATAATACTGTGAACAATTATTTGACAACAAATTAAGCAACCAAAAAGAAATGGATAAAATTATTAAAAAGCATATAATTCACCAAGACTGAATCATGAAGACACTGGAAATCTGAATAGAACAATAATAAAGAGATTAAATCAGTAATTTAGATTTCTTATCAAAGAAAAGCCCAGAGCTACATAGCTTCAAGACATAATTCTATCAAATGTTTTAAGAAGAACTAATATTCATTATTCTCAAAATCTTGCAAAAGATCAAAGATGAGAAAATAATTTCAAATTGATGTTATGGGTCCACCATTAGCCTGATGCCAAAGCCAGATAAAAGTAGTACAAGAAAATAAAACTACAGGTTAATATTACTGATAAACATACATGTGGAAATCCTCAAAAAAAAAAAGGTCCAACCGTACTCAACAGTACAAAGGATCATTCAACATAATTGAGGTTTATCTCTGTAATATATGTCTGACAGTCACAGATGAATAAATGTTATTCGCCATATTAAAATAAGGAAGGTCAAAACCATATGATCATCTCAGTAGGCATAGGAAAAGTATTTAACAAAATCCAACATCCTTTTATGATAAAAATCTCTCAACAAATTATGTATAAAAGGAATGTTCCTAACCACAATAAATAGCATATTTGACAAGCACATAGCTAAATTTTTACTCAACAGTGAAAAGTTGAAAGGCTTTTCCTCTAAGATCAGGAATAAGACAAGGATGCCCACTCTTACCATATCTGTTCAACATACTACTAGAAGTCATAGACAGAGCAATTAGGGAAAATAAAGAAATTAAAGGTATCCAATTAGGAAAGGAAGAAGTGAAAACATGATCTGATATGGACAAAACCCTGAAAATGCTATCAAAAACTGAATTAATGGATTCAGTAAGGTTGAAGGATACAAAATCAACTTTTGAAAATAAGTTTCATTACTACATTAACAACAAATTATCTGAACAAAAGCAGTAGGAAAGCAATTCCATTTAAAATGACGTTAAAATGAATAAAATACTTGGAAAAGAGGTAAAAAATCTATAAACTTAAAACTATAAAACCTTGATGATAGACATTAAATAAGACACAAGTCAATAAAAAGATATCCTATTTTCATGGATTGAACAGATTAAGATTGTTAAAATGTTCATATTACTCGAGATGATCTATAGATTTAATGCAATCCCTAACCAATTTCCAATGTCATTTTTTAAAGAAATAGTAAAAAATATCCTAAAATTTTTATGGAACACAGAAGGCACTGAATAGCCAAAACAATTATGACTAAAAAGAACAAAGCTGGAGGCGTCACACTATCAGATTTCAAAATATATTACAAAGCTATAGTAATCTAAACATCATGATACTGACATAAAAACACATGCATCAAGCAATAGAATAAAATAATAAGAACACAGAAATAAACTCACACGCTATGGTCAAGTGATGTTTGACAAAAGTGCAAAGAGCATTCAATGGGAAAAGAAATGTCTACTCAAAAAAATAGTGTTAGAAAAACTGGATATCCACATACAGAACAATGATAATAAACTCTTATCTCACCCCTTTTACAATAATCAACTAAAATTGGATTAAGTACATAATCATAAAATGTAAACCTATAAAATTACAGAAAGAAAACACAGGAAAAAATTTCCATGACATTGATCTGGACATAGATCTCTTGATTATGACCCCAGAAAGAACAGGCAACCTAAGCAAAAATAGACAAATGGAATTGCATCCAACTAAAAGCTTTTCTTCACAGCAAATAAAACCATTAATAGTGTGATGAAACACCCCACAGATTGAGAGAAAATATTTGTAAATCATACATTGGATAAGGGGTCAAAATTCAAAACAACCAGAGAACTCCAACTACTCAATAATAGGAAAACAAATAACCCCATTAGACACAGGCAAAGGACCTGAATAGACATTTCAAAATGAAAACATGCAAATGGCCAATATATGACAAAAGGTTCAACATCTCTAATCATTGGAGAAATGCAAATTAAAACCATAACGATATATAATCTAATACTTGTTAGCATAGCTACTAACAAAAAAGATGAATGGTAACAAGTATAAAACAATATATTATAATATTGTTTCATAAATACAGTGTTTTATTTTAAATATAGTAGAATCAAGCATGTGAAAACCATGTGTTATGGATTGGGGCTTGGGTTAAAAACATAATATGAGATCACCAATAATATTTACAGAGAAAATAAACAAGCAGAAGATCAATACAAAAATGCAAAGATTGTTTTTACTTTTTTTATTATAACACAAAAAAGATGTGCAATTGTCAATAATTGTCATTGTATAGTCAGTGGACTTGCAGAAATTAATCCTTTTGTTCTACCTTCTTAGAGATGAGGAACTTTGTCAGCAGGTCATACATGCTACTGGGGCTAGGCAGTCAGGGTTTAGAAGCTCCTTGTTTATAGTATTTTCCTGGTAATCACATCTTCCCAGCACTTTTCGTGTCTGAGAGAAATTACAGCCTTCAGGGCCTGTGAGAGTGAACCAGTGGCCCTATGGGATGCGTTGACTACATCTTATTCTGGTGGAAGATGGGTGGGGCAGAGTAGTTCTAGCTATTTTTTGTAAAAGAGGCACAAAGGAGACTGCAAGGCAGGAGCAATGGGGAAGTGCCTTCCTTTCTTTTATTTTATGTTTTCTGTTCCTGTTAGCATCACTCGAGCACCATCATTTTACCCAGCATCCAGCTTCATTTACAATGCCAAGAACTAGGTTTCCAATAGCTTTCAGAAGTATCACGGTTGGCGCTCCCTTTTCATATGTATAAACCTCTTCTCCAAGGGGTTATGTCTTTGAAATCCTGACTTACCTCAAGAGGATTTAATCACTGAACTTAAATCTAATCAATACTATAATTTAAATATATTGAAAGCATAGAAACTGATGTGTGAGTGTATCTGTTTAGGTTATAAGGTGGGTAATAGTAAGCTAGACCTTCAATTTCCAAAGGAAAAGGTAAAATTAAAAAACAAAAACAGAAAGAAATTCAATAAATAACAATATAAACCTATGTAGAGATGTAGAAATGAATAGCAAAACATCAGATTTTTAAAATAGAAATGCTTAAATTTAAAATGCTTTTGATAAATTATAAGTGGAAGGGATGGAGTGGACATATCTTACTGAATTATTTAACAGTTTATAGTAAATATATGTTACGATTCGATAAAAATAAAAATGAAACTATCAATTCAGAAAACCACTTCTATAAAATAAAGTCTGTTACTCCAAGTTACAGGAAACCTAATATTAAATATTATAACCCTGAATCCATTTCCATTACATTCAAGAAAAATATACTAATAACAGCTCTTACTAATATTTTCAGTACTATTTTGGAGGACTTAGCTAGAACTTTAAGAGAAAAATTTTCTAATGTGTACACTATGAAACAGTAGGTAAAATCTGGTTGCATATTCTAACAATGGACTTTTCTAGTCAGTCAGCCAAACAGCAGTCATAATACAATTGCAAATGCTTGTGTATACATCATGGCCAAAGCTGTTAATATTGTCTTTACTTATCGGAGTGATGTTTTTCGAGCCATGCATACTGAGTGTAATATACCTTAAAAAAAATAACATGCTAGGATTTGACATTGACACAGAAGTTAGCTTGTACACAAAAAGGCTTGGAAACAGTAGTGGTGACGTACATTTAATATAGTAAAACAAGTATTTGTTATTTGAAACATGTTTACAATTTCATGTTTTCTCGTAAAGGAAAAACACAACGGCTTCTGGAATCTGAGAAAAACACAGAAATACTCAAAGCTATGTTATATTTTGTCATTTATGTGTAAACAAAAGATTTTCTATTACAAACCATGTAAAGGCACCATGGTTGGAGAAATTGCAAACTCCTTGGAATAGATGAAAATAAATTTGAAGCAATGAAAGGCAGATTTGACCAATTTATGTTTTATGTGTGACTCTTATCAAGGAAACAAATATCACGTTGTTAGAAACATCCTGCTCATTTTGAACAGAGACTACTTAACTTCTAGCAATACATGATCCAAATGAGGAAAAACCAAAATTATAATTTAGTCAAAAAGGAAATGCGGATCAAACTCTAATGCACTTCAACACACGTAAAAAAGTATGCATCCAATCCTAAAGATCCCAAAGAGGTCACGATCATCAGCATAGATTGCAAAAACTGTTACTTCATTGTGATTATATTGCCACATTTAATTTTAAACTGCAGAAGAAAGACATTTCCAAAGATTTTACCATGAGGAGAAAAAAGTTTTTATAAAGACTGAAAAATAAGGGTAGGATAGATAAATGTAATTAGGAGTAAGCATAGATAACAATTTGAACTATATCTATTTAATAATTGCATTTGTAATCAGAATATTTCTTACAATGAAGACTTCAGACTAAGAAGATTTCAGTGTTGACTTCTGGCCATTATTTCAGGATGTCTAAACATTATCCTTGGCCAAACACTTAAAGTAGAAAGGAAACAACACTAAAGCCATATTGTAAAGCCCAGAATCATCCTCTTTTCAAAGCTGGGAAGAGCATTACAAAAAGAATTAAAAAGGAAGAACGAAGGTAGGTATATTTTATGAACACTAATATAGAATCTTTCACCATGTTATAATGAATCAAATTCAACAATACACAAAAGCATTATACAACATGGTAAAATGGGGTTTATCCAGGGATTGAGTGATATCTTGTGACAAAATCTCACTTTTACTTACTACTTAAAAAAAAACTTTCAACAAAGTAGGAATAGAAAAATACATTCTTAATTTTTCAAAGTACATTTACAAATGTCTTACAACTAACAACATTAATAATGGTACAAGTTGAATGCTTTCCTCATAAGCTAAAAAAAATGCAGTGATGTTTATCCTCACATCTTATATCTAATGATTAACCAGAAAAGTAGAATGTGTCTAAGTATAAAGAAATTGCTGATGACATGGCTGTTCACATAGAAAATCCTAAATATGTAAAGAAATTTGCTACAACCAATAAATGAGTTTATCAAGTTCTAAGGATACTAGTCAATATGCAAAAATCAATTACATATCTATATATTAACAACAAACATTTGAAATACAAAATAGAATAAAGATTATATGCATAATAACAAAGCTAAAGTGTATCCCCATTTGGCTAAAATCTAATACAATATAAACATAATTTTATACTGAAATCTACAAGATATTGTTTCAAGAAATTAAATAATACATCAGTAAATGGGGAGAACCAGATTTAGATGTCACTCAAACTTGCTACACCAGCTTTGTGAATTGAAATTCTCATTCGCTGTTCATGGGAGTGGGATTGTAAAGTCACACACACACACATACACACACACACACACACACACACACACACGCACTCTTCTGCTATAAGAGCCAGCAATTCTACTCCTAAGTGTTTGTTATAGGTTGAATTGTGTCACTCCAAAAAATGTATGTGAAGGTCCTAACACTCAGTACTTCAGAATTTGACTTTATTTGGAAGTGTGGTTCTTGCAGATTTAATTAGTTAAGCCAAGGTGAGGTCCTACTCCAGGAGAGTGTACCCTTGATCCAATATGACCGGTGTCATTGTAAGACAACTGCTTACAACAAAAAATACATACGAGGGAAACGTGATAACAAAGGCAGAGGTTGGAGTTAGGCAGCCACACATCAAGGACTGCCAACAATTGCCAGGAAACTATCAGCAAGTAGGGAGAGGCAAGCAAGGATTCCTCTACAGGGTTCAGAAAGGTCATGGGCCAGCTGACAGAACCTCGATTTCAGGCTTCACAGTATTTTTATCATTTTGAACCACCTAGTTTGTGGTACTTTGCTGCAATACCCTAGAAAACTAATACAAATGTAAGTCAAGAAAAAATAAAAATACATGTCAACAAACAGACTCGAATAAAAATATTTATATCAGCTTTATTCATGATAATTTTCAGAAGGGAAGCAATATACAGAGGTAATGAACAGAAGAATGGAAAACAAGATAATAATCTTGCAATGAATACTTACCCATTACTAATAAAGAATGAATTATAAAAACACTAATCACCATGGGCTAATCTCACAAAGATGGTGATAAAAAGAAGACAGGCAAAAAGGATTAAATATTTTATGATCTCATTGATATGCATGTCAATACCAGATCTAAGGGAACTTTCTGGCATGGTAAAAAAAAGGTAGAGCATTAGCACAAATACCTAATGCATGCAGGGCTTAAAACCTAGAAGACGAGTTGATAGGTGCAGCAAACCACCATGGCACGTGTATAACTATGTTACAATGTTACAAACCTGCACGTTCTGCACATGTATCCCAGAACTTAAAGTAAAATTAAAAAAAAACATCGTTTCTGTCTTGAGTGGTTCTGCTTCATCTCCCATCCTCCCACTTCCCGATATTTCTCTGCATCTCACTTTTTGTCTCCTTCACTATGCTCACTTCCTGTACTCCCATCATACCAGCCTCTTCTGTTTCTGAAACTTATTAAACAGACCCTGCCTCAGACCCTCTGCACTCACCATTCTTTCTGCATGGAACCCTTGCTCTCAAGAAATAATGTGGCTTTCTCATTCACAACTTTTATGTGTCTACTGAAATGTTTAATAGTTAAGACACCTTCCCTCATTACTCTATCTAAAATAATACTTCTTATAATTTTTTCTCTGCCTGTCACACCATAAGTTCTCGATATTTATTTGAACAACTAAACAAATGAATAAGCTCAGTTGAGTGATTAAATTCTAGAGAAATACAGAAAATATGTCTAGCTTTTAGTTTCCTTCACTTGCTGTAAGGTAATCAGCATTTATAACCTTGTAGGTTATGATGTTTATTCAGATACCACAAGGAATAACGTGAAAATGGAACAAATTATTTAGCTTTATTCTTTCTTTAAATCAAAATCAGCACCTTCTTGAATGTAGATGCATAACTTAGTCCATCAAAATTAAAAGAACACAGCTTACATGAAAATTAAATTGAATTAATATTCATTAAATAGAGGCCTAAAAAAAAACTTGATTCCTCATATCAGAAGGAAAAAAAAATATATATATATATATATTTATGTGTGTATATATATGCACACATACATATATATTCATATATATGCATATATATGTGCATGTATATATATTATATATGTGTATATATGATATATGTACATATATATGTATATATGTATTTGTGTATATATACATGTATACGTACATATATGCATATATACATATACACATATATACACACACATATACATGTATATACATATGTATATGTGTGTATATATGTATATGTGTGTATATATTATACATATATATGTATGTTTGTATATACATGTGTGTGTGTATATACATATATACACGTATATATACGTATATATGTGTATATATATGCATATACATATATATACACACACATGTATATTCACACACACATATATGTATAATATATATACACACACATATATGTATGATATATATATACACACACATACATATATATATATATAAAACAATAAAAATAAGCAGGAGCAGACATACCAATTATGAATAATTAATCTGATAATTCTGACTAAGACACTCACTAATTGACATTTTATAAATAAAAGCATTAATGAATTTTAAAACACTAAAATGCTACCAAGTTAAAACTTCTCATTTAATGTATGATTTTATACCTTTAAAAATCATTGCTTTGAACTTGCTTCTGTCATACAATTTTAATAACATTGTTTTCAAGAGGATAGCAACATTAATACTGCTTACCTCATATTCTTAGAGTGTTGTGACATTGCTGAAAGAATAAAGAACACATGATTTGACATACATATATGTGTATACATATCTATGTATATAAGTACTACATAAAAGCTGCAGAAAAAGAAATAACTTATTCCTTAAAACATTCAAGTTGTACTTTTACACTGTTGGTGGGAGTGTAAATTAGTTCAACCATTGTGGAAGACAGTGTGACAATTCCTCAAGGACCTAGAAATAGAAATTCCATTTGACCCAGCAATCTCATTACTGGGTATGTATCCAAAGGATTATAAATTGTTCTATTATAAAGACACATGCACATGTATGTTCATTGTGGCACTGTTTGCAATAGCAAAGACCTGGAACCAACCCAAATGCCCATTGATGATAGACTGGACAAGGAAAATGTGGCACATACACATCATGGAATACTATGCAGCCATAAAAAACAATGAGTTTGTGTCCTTTGTAGGGACATGGATGAATCTAGAAACCATAATTCTCAGCAAACTGACGCAAGAGCAGAAAATCAAACACTGCATGTTCTCACTCATAAGTGGGTGTTGAACAATGAGAACACATGGACTCAGGGAGGGGAGCATCACACACTGGGGTCTGTTGGGAGGGACTAGGGGAGGGACAGTAGGGGATAGGGAGGCTGGGGAGGGATAGCATGGGGAGAAATGCCAGATATAGGTGATGGGGGGATGGAGGCAGCAAATCGCATTGCCATGTGTGTATCTGTGCAACAATCCTGCATGATCTGTACATGTACCCCAGAATCTAAAGTGCCATTATATGTATAAGAAGTGAGTTTTTTCTTTTTATCACATTTTAAGTAAGATTTTTATTTGTCTTTATTTTCTCCTTCTGGAGCTTTGATTAGGTATTTGTCAGATGTTCTCATTCTATTGCCCAAGTTTCTTAAGCCTTGGCTCACTTTTTCCAACTTTTTCTCTCTCTGTTCTGCATTCTAGGTAATTTCTTCATGTATGTATTTAAAATTCACCACTAGTTATCTATTTTAAGTTCACTAATAGTTCTCTATTCACTAGCCAAATAGATAATTATTGCATTAAAAAAATGGAGGTGAAATTCATATAATATAGCATTAACCACTTTGGGGTGGTATTTAGTAATTCTCAGTAAATCACCCTAGTTAGATAAAGGCCACCACCTTTATTTAGTCCTAAAACATTTTTATCAGTCCCAAAGAAGACCCTATGAACATTTAGCAGTCACTCTTCATTTCCCTCTCTCCCCATTCCCTGGCAATCACTTACATGCATTCTGTCTTTACAGATTTACCTATTATGGGAATTTTATATAAATGGAGTCACACAATATGTAACCTCTTGTGTCTGTCTTCTTTCACTAGCATCATGCTATTGAGGTTCATCTCCGCTGTAAGTACTTCATTTCTTCTTTTGGCTCTGTAATACTCCATTTTATATATATACCTCACTTTGTCCATTCATCCATTGATGGCCCATCCATTGAGTTTTTTTCTTTACTTAAAATAAAAAATATTTGTTATCTTAGCCAGTTTCTGAGGCTCAAGGCCTCGTGAGTACCTTACCTGGGTGATCTTGCCTCAGGGCCTCTTGAGGTTACAGTAAAGTTGTTGGTTGGGGTTGAAGTCATGAATGGGCTAGAGAATATCCTTCCAAGTTCACTCACATGGCTGTTGGCAGGGGGCTTCAGTTCCTTGCCATGGGCCTCTCCATGTGGCCATGCATGGCCAGGCAGCTGGCTTCTCCCGTAGTAGTGATGAGAGACAGAGCAAGATGGAAATGGCAGTAACTGTATAACCTCATCTGGGAAGAGATGTTCTATTACTTCTGTCATATTCTATTCATCAGAAGCAACCCACTAAGTTCTGCCTATACTGAAGAGGAGGGAATTAAATGTGAAGGAAGGAATATCAAATAATTCGTAGACATGTTTTTAAAACCACCACAGATATGGAAGAAAAAGTAACATATATTTTAGTAGACATTGAATAAGGAAAAATTGTGACAGGCAAGGAAGCAGCAGAAGGAAATGGATAGAGATACCAGATTACATGCCACGTAATCTATGGCTCGAGAATTGAGGAGGCTATTATTACAATTTAAAAAAAGAGGAAACTGAGGCTTAGAGAGAGAAAGTAACTTTTCCAACATATACAGTTGGTAGATGTTGGATCCAGGTCTTGAACCATTATTTCTGATATAGAGCCCATGATCTTATCAAGACCAGTGTTAAGGTCTTCCAGAGAAACAAAACCTACAAGGTATGTATATATTAATAGAGAGATTTATTTTAAGGATCGGCTCACAAGGTTTTGGAGGCTTCATAAGTCCTAAATCTTCAGGGTAGGCTGGCAGGCTGGAGACCCATGAAAGAATATCAGTTCAAGTCCAAAGACTGTCTGCTGGCAGAATTCCTTTTTGCTCAGAGGAGGTCAGTCTTAGTGCTATTAAAGCCTTCAGCTGATTGGATGAGGTCCACCCACATTATTGATAATCATCCACTTGACTCAGAGTCCACCATTATTGGAACAACTCAAAATTGGTCAAATATCTGGGCACTGTGGCCCAGCCATAAAATAATCGTCTCAATACTCTATACAGCAATGACAACTTTGGGTTCAGATTGCAAAGGGTCTTGAATGTCATGCTAAGCTGTTTGTTGTATTTCTGAAAATTAACCAGTGGCTTTTTCTGAGATACATGATGTCTGAGATACATGATTTTCTGAGATACATGCTCATCATCTGATATGATGAGCAGGCAGGTGTTCCAATATAATATCACAATTCCCTTGCCCAAGATTCATAGCTTGGAAGCATCAGGTCAGAGACCCACCTCTCATGGATCCAAACTACTCTATGGATCATCTCTCCAGATTAGTTGAAGTTATTGGCAAATAGAATGGGTTCTGAGTTAGTGCTTTTACAACTCAACCCCATGGCCAACTACACTTCCTGGTGGCCCTTTCCAGCTCTCTCCCAATTCTACACATCTTATGCATTTAACTGTTCATCGAATGATCTTTTATTGAGCACCAGTGGCAAAATGGTGCATGTGACTCAGTATCTGTATTATATGTACAGCTATATAAAAAGTTTATGCCACGTAAATGAATATTATGCCAAGAGTTAAACTTAACAGTAGGGCTATGCATTAGCCATAGGGATGGTGCAAGTTATATGTTCAGAGAACACCTATGAAAGATGAAGAGGCTCATGAGTGGAAGGGCATTTCAAGCAGAGGGAACAGCATGAGAAAAGGCATGGAAATATGAAATATCCCTGCTCATTTGGTAAACTGACAGTATTTTGGCATGGCTAGAGCAGAGGTGTATGTAAGTAGTGTTGGGCAAAGAGGGAGGAGAAATGTGTGTGGTTAGAATATGAAGACTTTGCATTCTCTGCTGACAAGCTTGGCCTTGATACTATAAGATTAGTGTTTTCTTTGATTTTTGGACCATGGATCAATGATACATTGCCATAATTATGTCATATAACAACCCATACAACCTCAGTAGCATACACCAATAAGCATTTATTGCTGACATGTTTGGCATTGTTGGCCAAGTGTCTTCTGCTGATATTGATTGGGCTCATTCCCACGTCTTGGGGTTGGCTGGATGTCAGCTAATCTAGGATGACCTCAGCTGAGACGACTGGAGTGACTCAGTATTTTCCATCTTTCACCAAGCTAACCCAAACACGATGCAAGAGCACAGAAGGGAGCAAGCCCAATCACTCAAGTGTGGTTTAACATTTCCGCTTGTGCCACATTTGTGAACATACTGTTGGCCAAAGCCAGTGCTAACGTCAGTCCATTTTCAAAGATGTTAGTGGGAGAAACTACAAATTCATATGGCCAAGGCTGTGGCTCTAAGGAGGGCAAAGAACTGGGGGCCTTTGATACACTAAGTTCACGCTACACCATCTGCACCAGCTGCCAGTAATCTGTTAATAGATTAGACAGGCAGCTAATGGGGCCTGATCACCTGAAGACAAATCTGTGCTTAATTCCAGGGTGTAGATGATATCACCCAACATATTTGCTTGGCTAAGACCTCAAACTAAAACATGGATTACCCAGGAGGATCAGAGAAAAGCCCTAGGGATGTGTGGAGGAAGGATTTCTCCTTAGAGTCACAGAGCTGTGCTGGTAGAAGGTTTATGGAAGTAACTAGGCAGGCACTGCTGACCACAGAGGCGGTGGCGGCCGGAGGAGGGAGAGGGTCTCCAGGCTGTTGTTCTGCCATCTGTTGGGAACAGTGCACTTCTTGTGACCCAAGCCCTGGAAGTGTTGCAAGCAGGCAGGCTGATTAATTATTTCCCTGGGGTCTTTCCAACAGAGGATAGAAATTGATGCTCAGTGGGCGTGAAAGAGAGGCCAAACCTTTCAACTAGTAGGGAATTTGTTTCCTGGTCTAACTGCAGCCACATGTGAAGGTATTGAAAACATATGTGCCTCTGATAAAAGATCACATTTAGAGTAAAGCCTAGAAAGGCATCAGTGCAACAGCATCCTGTTTCTCATCAACCACCAAGCTTTGAATTTCCAAATGCTTTGTGTTACTGGGGGACGTTTAGAAGCATTCAAACAGGGATGGCCTTGGTTTCCATTAGCATCTTTGACATATTTCTGTTACCTCCTCTTCCTACCTAGTGAAATAAGTCATTTTTCACCATGGTCCTCAAGCCTGGTTACCTCTCAAGCCCACTGAATCAGAAGCCACAGGAGTGGTCAACAGAAATTTAACTTTTTAATAAGTTGCTCTGGCTGATTCTTGGGCTATCCTTGAACCTCTCTGTGAACTGAGATGGACAGTTACAGGTTTAGAGTCAATACACATGAGTAAGCCACTATGCTGCTGAGTTGCTAGTAGGAGAAAGAGAGAGAGAGAGAGAATTTCACATGAGTTTTCTATCTGTGTGTAAGGAAAGGGGTGGGGAAGTGAACAGAAGATGGCAGGGAAAAGTAAGAGGGAAAGGCATTAGTAAGGGCACAAGGTCATTACAGGAGCAACAAAACACAGAGTGCACTGAGTCTTTGGAATAATAAACTACCGGTAGATGCCAGTCTCTGCTAATGGGATCATCATCCATTTAGTCTCCCAAGCCTTAGAGATACCCGCAACTCCTTTGCTTCTCTTTTCTCCTTCTATTCCAAGTGATCATTAGATCTTGTTCATGGGTTATATCAGTCACATCTGGCAGCTTAGCCAATAGTCTTTCTTCCTCTCTTGTTTTTTTTTTTCAAATTTTTTATTCTCATAGGTTTTTGGGGAACAGGTGGTATTTGGTTACATGAATAAGTACTTTAACAATGATTTGTGAGATTTTGGTGTACCCGTCACCTGAGCAGTATACAATATACACTTCACCCTATTGAAGTCTGTTATCCCTCACCCCTTTCCCACCCTTTCCCCCTGAGTCCCCAAAGTCTATTGTGTCATTCTTATGCCTTTGCATCCCCATAGCTTAGGTCACTTATGAGCGAGAACATATGATGTTTGCTTTGCCATCCTGAATTATTTCCTTAGAATAATAGTCTCCAATCCCGTCTAGGTCATTGCAAATGCCATTAAGTCATTCCTTTATATGGCTGAGTAGTATTTGATTATATATATATTTATATATATATATATATATATATATATCTGTAATATATATATAAATACATATAGTATAGATATCTATACTATATATTTTTATATATTATATATAAATAATATATTATATATTATATATAAATATTTATAGATATCTATAATATATATATGCCAGTTTTTATTTTATATATATAATATAATATATATATTTTTATTTTATATCTATTATATATATAACATAAAACCTGGAATATATATATTATAGATATCTATAAATATTTATATATAATATATAATATATTATTTATA